>OU343225.1:4118049-4229674 GCA_910596185.1 Chrysanthemum makinoi | reverse complement strand
TTGATTTTACTGTAGTAGATGTGAATCACGTACAAGAGAGAGAGATAAAAATGAGCTAGAAATATTACCATATGGTATAATTCAATCCCTCAACCAATGAAATTGATAATTTTGCCGATGCATTATGACTCTATGAGGACAGTCAAATGGGTAAACATAAAAACAGAAAAAGTCAAATGGGTCAAGCGGGTTGAAGATGGAGTCCAAAGTGTGGATATTAAAAGTAAAACTTCTTGTTTCATTTTACTAAAAAGAACTTTATTATTTTCCACACTATTGTATTTAACAGAGTTGGAAGGTTCGGTGAAAAAGTGCTCAGGTCGACTATCCCATACTAAAATGCCACGTTTAGCCCGTTTAGCATTTCCCTATTCTAAGTCAATCTTTCTTCTAATTTTGGCATTGGATACGAGCAGTTTTCAGACGATCGTGACATAATATAATTCCACTGTCAAAAACCGCAAATCGCCAATTCTGGCTTGTGGGTCGAATGTCCCACTGCAACATCTTTCACATTGAATTATGTGGCACCTGACTTGATCCATCTGATTCCTGTCATGTAAGTGATGGATGAATAGATATCTTTGAATGGTATTATATTCTGAAACATAGATGTAAGGGCTAAGTTTATAGAATTATAATGTGTATTTAGAATTCATTGCGGTTACAGGTTTCATATGATTTCGAACTCAAAAATTTTGAAACTACTTGAAACGGTATTTATCTAAACTAAATTCATGGAGATGCAGAGCCCTGCATTACGAATTGTTGTCTCTTCATACATATTGCTAAAAAAACTAGACATGGTAAATCATTGGTAGAGCAAAGTTGCCTCATCTTTCATAGCACGAGCAAAAAGAGAGAATGCAGGTTGTGGCTTACAAATGGTCTCTTCTTTTTGCTTGTTGTGATATACAAATTTTCCAGCCACTTATCACCTGACGATTATTATTTCTAGGGCTGATGGTGTTAGTGAGGTTTTTGAAAGTCAAGACCCATCCATTTCAATATCATTAAAATCAGGTAATCTATTAAGGTGTATTTTAGTTGCCTTTTAGTTAGGGAATTGATACTCACATCACATTTTTTGATTCATGCACCACATTCTGTGCATTACAGCTTGTACAGTACAATACTGTAATGCACAGAATGTGGTGCATGAATCAAAAAATGTGGTGTGAGTATCACCTCCCTTTTATTTACCTAGGTAATCATGTAGTATCGTTGGCCACTGCCCAACAACTCATGAATTTATATGGGTTTTATGAGATAGCTTATTTACATTGCTTATTATATGGGTTTTATGGGATTGCTTATTTCAGTTGCTTTTTATATACATCCTATTGTGTGTTTTATTTTAGGAAAAATGGTTTAAAAAAGCATCCAACTTACCACTTTTTTTCCTTTTGTAGGCATTCAATTTTTTTTTCTCCCTAAAGTAGTCAAATATTTTCTTAATCTTCCTATTGTAGCCATAAATCTAATCTTCCTATTGTAGCCATAAATATGACGTGGCATGATCTAATCAAAAGTTTAAGTACATAAATTTACATAAATCTTCCTGTAGCTCTAAACAATTACACCATTCATCATTGAGTCAATTACATAAAAGCCTTGAGTCAATTACATAAAAGATCCCTGTGGTTTTAAAAATTTACACATTTCGTCCTTGTGGCTATAAACTTAAACTAATCCAGGCAGCCACCATCCACCGCCTGCCACCACCATCCAAAACTTGTGTACTCCCTGTCGTGGGTCTCTTTGTAGTGAGTTCCGGTGTGGTAAATCTTCAAATAATCACCATCACAAATAAGATTGCTGCATAATCGTTAATGTGCCTAATTGCTCTACCTGATAAACAAGAAGTCCACAAAAAATCACACGATGTCAATTAGAAAAGGAAAATATCAGTTATACAAACTTAAATTTGCTCCACAAAATAAACTAGCCCTTACCGATTGACTGATTGACAGCCTTCATGCAAAGATTTTCATAGTACTCCCTTCCTCTATTCTTGCAACTTCTCAAAATGTCAAATCCCGCTTGAGCATCTCCATTAAAACATGAGCCGTTAGTGTTTTTTGGCACGTCTCCTAGACCCTCGATGTGTTTGACCCGTTCCATCAACTCTATGACGATGGACTTGGATATGGTAATCCAACCATTACTATGCGTCGTCCCATCCCATCACTGAAATTGATACCTTCTGATATTTTTCCTCCAACTACAGCAAAAGCACAACACTAGTATGAGCTCCTGATACATCTTTTGCAGTAGACGATGCATCAATCGATTCCTTGTATTCTTTCAAAACAACTTCTATTTCAGTGATTTTCCTTGGTTCTCTGAATATACGTTTCTTCTTCATTATTCTATCAAGAACACCTGAAGCTTTCCACGCAGTGTAGACACATTCTTCATAATCAAATGAAGAAAAGAACACGACTATAACTTGTGGAACTACTGTGACCAGATTGCAAAGTAGAGCCCCTAGCTCCCCAACCTGTCATTTTAATAAGGCAACAAGCATTATTGGTGCTGTAGAGCAGATGGCAACGTTGACGGGTCATAACAGATTCAGATGCAGGTTAAAACTGGTCCTTTTTAGTACGGGTCAGGTTTACCCAGAACATTTTTTGACGATTTCTACAAATAATGAATACATTATTCATAATTAAAAGCAAAATTATTACAAAAATTATGAAAATGTTTGCATAAAAACAGTTCAAAAGATTATTTGCATTAAATGTAAACTTTGGACAAATTTCAACCCGTCGACCCATTTGACCCATTCCTTTTTCAACTAACTTATTTTTTTTTGTTTGAGCCATTTGTTCCTTCTCATTTATAAGTCAATTGGTCTTTCCAACTCTATTGAATACTGTGGACACATATAAAACGTTAACGATAATTGTGAAAGTGAACTGATATTTACTGACCATGACTGAGGTACTTCTGGAGCTATAGCTAAAATCCAAGTGTTTTGGGTTGCTGTTTGGTGTACCAGGACAACAACCCAACTCTAGCTGGAAGGAACTTAACGAAAGCAGAGATACCACAATATCAGATAGAAAGTAAAAATTATTTAAAACTTACATGTTCAGCTCAAATACACTTTCCATACATGAGCATCATCAGTAACTATGAAATCTTGCTCCTGTATCTCTCAAGAAAAAGATACTTGAAAATTACACTTATAGTCAGAGTTAATAGTGCGTCTCCATGGTAAAACCCAGCGTCTTCATGGTATCCCGATTGACAAGTAGACTCTGCATCACTGTCATGACGTGTTCTACAATGCATATCATATGGCTTATAGCCATTAGTGCTACAACTACCACAAGAACTCATTATCAGTTTCAGATCCATTTGTTTCGTTTATATATTCCGTCATGTCTTTATTATTGCTCACATCAACTACCACCCAACCACCTTATGAGCTGAAAGTTGCAGACGAAGTTCTGATTTGGTTACTTCCAACTCTTCCAAAGACCCAACAACTCTGACTATATAACGGTTCCACACACAATCACAATCTTCCATGATAGATCGTGAAACACGTCTACTTCATCACCAGGAACCCAACATTCCGAAACTTCCACCATAGTAGGACAAGGTCTAATAAACTTTGCAGATAAATGCTCCACATCCTCTTCATCAGTAAAACCAGGATACACATCATAACTGACCGTGTAGTTGTACCCGTTCCTAGAAACAATCTGAGCACAATGCCAAAAATCGTTACATAACTCATCCTTAGCTAATACCTCGACTATACCTCCATTCTTCTTGTACTTCATGATTCTGAACTCGTCCTTTGTCCCAAATTAAAGTCTTTCAAATCTGTTCATAAATCAAATTATTGTACGATTAGTAAAGATTCACAAAAACAAAAGCAAACACCCATATGTTACCAAAACAAATGCATCACATCTTTATCCAAGTAAGAACAAAGAAGTACAATAACACAAATAACTAAAAACACCATACAAAGATAATAACCAGTCCATCATTAACAAACATCGCCATTATCAAAACATAGGCGTTGTATCAGCATTGTTCATATGAGACTAAAAAACACAACCATAACCTCAAACAAAACTAATCTGAGTCAAATTAAATCGATACACCGCAACCGAATACACGTGACACTAGCATTAATTAATCCTAAAAACAATCAATCAATCAATGAATCCATATTTTACAGATAGCATAAACATACTAATCTTATCAAATGATACAAAATCGAACATCAAAACATTAACATTAATCAGCAGATACAAATCGTTGCATATGTAGAGTTAATATATAAACCCTAATTCAAAAGAAACAAAAAAAAATTATAACTAATCAAAATCGATAATGAGAGAAAATATACCTTATGATTTGCTGTTTTTTGGTGTTATGTGTGTTTTTTTTATTTATTTATGGAAATTGAAAAATGTAAACAAGAATAATAATAATTTCTTGCGTTTTCGTAAGGTTTTGTCAGTATTCTGTCTGTATATATTTTCTTACGTTTTTTATCCATTTACTTATGTTTTTATCCGTTTTTATCCATTTTTCCTCGTCTCGATCCGTTTTATACGTTTTGCGTGTGTTTGTTAATTTAGTATAAATTACAAAGCACCATTTTCTTAAGTTAGTATCATAACACCATAAGGTGTCGAGTGTATTTGTGTTGCGTATGAAATCTGTCTGTGAGAAACACCACTAGGGTGTGTTGTATGTTGCGTTTGAATGGTTGTTGTTTGTTGTTACGGTTCAGCCACCACGACCCATATAGGGTCATTTTTGTGTGCTCTCGGTCAAGTAAAGAACCCACATATGGTGCCAATGTTTGATTGTGATTCGGTTCACCCACGAGGGGCGTCTATTTGTTTGCTTGTTTTCTAGCTTACTTCTTTTGCACGTTTACTCGAACTTATTTTTTTGCTTATTTCTTAGCTTTTTTTCTGCTCATTCGATAAGTATATAAAGGGGGTGTTTATGGATTTCCACTGACCAGGGTGCGTTTTGTTAGCAGTTAGGGTGCATTTAGTCATATAATGGGTCGAAGCATATAACGATTTAGAAGAGAGTGTGTTGCTTTATTTTATAAATGATTTTACCTAATTGATTTATTGATCATTGATACGTTTCGGCCATTACTTGGGATTTGGTAATTGAAAACATATATAAACGGATAAAATCGTATAAAAAAGTATAAAAACGGATAAAAACGTAACAAAATATATACAAACGGACGAAAACTTATGAAAACTGGACTGAATTTGTAACACCGGGCAAACCACAGGGACCATTTATGTACTTAACAAAAATGAAAAGAGGGGTATTTTCGTCCATAGTAACCTGATTGAAACACACATTGAAGTTCAGTAACCTGAATGTCAACCCCGTGTAGTCTAATAACCTGTTTGAACGAAAAAATAGTTGGGTAACTTAGACAAACAAAGTGGGAAAATTGGGTAACCTGTCTGATATAAAACCCTTGATGAAATGTATTGACAATTGATCATCGATTATTAGCCACAATAGCCTTTTTTTTTTTTTTTTTTTTTTTGGGGCAAAAAACAGAATTTATATTGATAATATAGACTTCAACAATGTTGAAGTGCAATTACAAAACACTTGACTAGAAATCCTTACTTAACTACAATACAAACTACATTTGAAACAACAAACTAAACACTTCAATTGAGCTCCTATGGTTGATCAATCCAAATGTGATATTGTGAATCATGGCATACTTTTTGCTCAACTGCACACTGAAACGTTTTTCGTTTGACAATAGTTACTGCTTTAGACCAACAAAAGAACTTATCATTAAACATCGCCTCGTTTCTTGCTATAGGACCAACTAATTTCCATATGTTGCGAAAGTTTGTTGGCATACCTTCGTTCCAGTCTTGTACAAATTCTGAAATTGATCTTGGCAATACCCAAACCACGTTCCACCATCTGAACAAACTACCCCAAAATAGAAACGACCATTTGCAATGCAACAATAAATGCTCAACTGTTTCTGTAGATGAACCGCACCAAGAACATGTTGCATGATTGATATCTACTATGATATTTCTATGAAAGAGTAAACGTTTTACCGGTATTCGTTGATGGCAAGCTAACCACGTGAATCCATGAATTTTTGAGGGAACGCCTTTTGTCTACATAAATCTAAACCAATCTTGTATGTTTGGCTGAGGTCGATGTAGCAATTCGTACGCCATGGTGGTAGAGTAAGCAGAAGACTCCGTTGGTTTCCATGTTACTACATCATCTACAAATGGTTGTATAATAACGTAATGTAGTAGTGTGAACAACTCTTCCAGAACGGACTTCTGATGCGCTAGTAAATTCCTTGAAAACCCGATACGCCACACAATTTCATTTGCGGGGCTCAAGTCGTAAAACTCTCTTACCTTCCCATTTCTATTAACAGCTAAAAGAAATAGATTTGGAAATAGACTTCTCAACCGGGAAGGGCTTCCACAGTCGCTCCGATCTCCTTGTATGCTCAGAACTTGTCCGCCATACGGTACACGCACGATCTTCTCATCACAGATGATGTGTGCACCGTTCTTCGACAACCAATCCATTTCGATGATGATGTCAAAACTTCCCAAGGTAACTGGCAATAGGTCTATGCTAAACGGGTGGTCTAGGAAACTTAAGGTACAACCTCGGACTATGGTGTCTATCTTCTCTCTATTCCCATTAGCTAATTCCACATCGTAACTAAACCCTAGAGGTGTTTGGGAGATTCCTAGTAATGGCATAAAGTTGGTGGATACGAAACTCATATCGGCACCAGTACCAAACAGTATGGAAGCATAACTATTATTGAGAAGGAACGTACCTGTAACTACGTTAGGGTCCTCACTAGATTCCTTCCCAATAGAATACACACGTGTTGTTCCCATGTCTCTCTGCTGAGTCTTAGCACTCTGATTTCCCTGATTCTCCACAACCTCACGCTTCACAGGATTTAAGCCATTACTTCCCACACCTCGGTTAACAAATCCTCCTCCATTACCGGGGTTTCCTTTCATCCACGGCTCTCAGCACTCATTCTTGTAGTGCCATTTCTTTCCACATCCAAAACAGGTGACAGTGGTTTTCCAGTCCGCTCCTTGTGTAGTCTGAGCTGCAGCAAGTGGTCGGGACCTACAGTCCTTGGCCACGTGTCCTACCTTAGAGCACTTCCTACACACAATCGGGCACGGTCCATGGTGGTGTCGATTGCAACGACCAGACATGGGCTTGCTACCTTCATAACCCTTATTCTCTCCATTTCTTATAGCGAACACCCTGGCTGTCTCTTGCCGTTTGTTGCCATTCCCTTTAACAACTTCATTCCTCTTCCTCTTATCACCCTTATCACTCTTACCCTTGTCTCCTACTTCCAATACATAAGAGTCCATCAAACGTTGAGCCACAATAATTGCCTCATGCAAGTTAACTGGCTTCGCAGCGATGACATCATTTCGAGTAGCTAAAGGCAATCCATCAATATACCTCTCAATCTTAAGGGCTTCAGTGCAAACCATATCAGGGCAAAGCAGCGACAACTCTTGGAAACGAAGATTGTAAGTCGTCATGTCGGTACCCTTAACCTTATGGTTCCAGAACTCAATCTCTAGCTTCTTAACTTCATTCCTAGGATAGTAAGTCTTGATCAAGATAGCCTTGAACTGGGTCCAAGTCATGCTATAAGCTACATCACTTCCTACGGATCTGTGATAGTTGTTCCACCAGGTCAACACTTCGTCCTTCAAGGTAAATGTTGCATACTTAACCTTACAATACTCTTCACAGTTGCTAACGGTAAACACAGACTCAGTTTTCTCCATCCACCTAGTTAGGTAAACCACTCCCTCGGTTCCTCCGAACTCGATGGGACCACAGAATCGGAACTCTTTGCAGGTACAACCTCGAGTCCGATTAACTAGTGGGGTTCCACCAGAGGTGTTAGAGAGATTAGACTCAGTTAGAAGTTCAGCGACACGCTGCGTCACAAGCTGGTTGATATGGGATGGGTTCAAATGCTGCGGGTTAGGTGGAACAGAACCATTCTGAGCACGGTCGTTCACATTCGGTTTCTATACAGCTGGGTTATTAGTGTTCAGGTTCTCAACAGGTGGAGTGGCCGGGGTCGGACGACGACCTCGACGGACAGGGGCAACCACAACAGCAAGAGCTGCTCGGTTGTTCCTAGGCGGGTTTCGTCTTGGTGCCATCATTCTAAAGGCAAAAATAACAGTTTCATAAGTTCACAATTCAGCTCTGTGGAAAACTAGAAGGGGGGTTGAATAGTTTTACCAATTTAAAACTTCCTTTTAAATATTTAGATCGACTTATGTCAATCTATTTGGTTGTTTATGTTGGAAGTTGATAGATAGATATATAAACGTGTAATGAAAGATAAAGAGTAAGAAGCACATCACCACGACACAAGTATTTATAGAGGTTCGGCTACAAGGACACCTTCCTTGCCCTACTCCACTCCCCGAGTCACCTACTCGAGAGTTCGTAAGCACTACACCAACTCCTTATGGCGGAGAAGCCTTCACAACGTCGCTTAACCTTTTTCCGGTACAAAGCTAAATACCGAGTTCTTTCACACCAAGGCGAACCACACCTAACACTACGTCGCCTACCCTTTATACGGTGCTAGGCTAACCACCGAGTTCTTTCACACCTTAGGAGAACTAATCCTATCACAACGTCGCCTACCCTTTATTAGGTACTAGGCTAAGCACCTAGTTCCATTACTATGAAGGAACTACTACCCTTCACAACACAACACCTAATATCAAGGAGATCTACTCCTTGTTACAATATCATCAAGGATATCACCATCCTTGGAAATAAACAACTACTTATATGTATAACGATGCACCTCATCAATTATACGACCTAAGCATTCTTCCCAAATGCTACTTGATTTGATTCATCGGCATCCTTCACTAATGCCTTTGACACAACGCTTGGCACCCTTCACTAATGCCTTCTTCTTGACACCTTTAGCATTCTTCACTAATGCTTTGACACGGATGATGAGCACCTTTCACTAATGCTTTCATCTTGACACTTTCGGCATTCTTCACTAATGCCTGCAACCCAACATCTATGTAGAAAGGTAGATCTATCAACAAGAGAACCTTCGTTGTCTTGATGATGACGAAGCATGGCAACTCATGGAATTGAGCTTGCGTCTTCAAGTGGTGATCTTTCTTTAAGAGGAACCTAGAAGATCACACAAAAACAAAAGACAAAAGCTACATAGATCTCTTGGATCTGAGGTTAGAGGGTTAGAATACTTGGGGGAAGTATGTGTGTAAAGGGATGATAGAAAAGGAAGAAATGGCTCTCTATTTATAGAGAAAATTCTCTACTGTTCCCCGGATCCCACGGATCCCTTCCACTTGAGATCCGGCTAGCACAAAGCTAGGGATCCGTGGAACGCTCCTCTTTGCCCATGGGTATTTTTGGTTATGGGTCATGGGTCATGGGTTATGGGTTGATCCATGGTTTTCTTTCTAGATACAATGTACCATAAGGATACATTGAACTTGGTTAAGTGGTATATATAAAACCATGGGTTATGGGTCAATACCATTTGCTAGTTTAAGGGTACAATGAACTTGGTCAAGTGGTATATATAAAACCATGGGTTATGGGTCAATACCATTTGCTAGTTTAAGGGTACAATGAACTTGGTCAAGTGGTATATATAAAACCATGGGTTATGGGTCAATACCATTTTCTAGTTTTTACCAATTTAGTATATACTTGTTTTTACCCAACTACATTCAATGTATTTGGTCAATGGGTCAAATACTTAAGTTTCGACCCATTTATATTACCCAATATACTACATACTAGTTATGTGTATATTTACCCAGATATGTAAACAATAGTTGTCGTACATATGTAATACTAAATCATAAAATCACTTATACTTGTTTTAGTGTTTTATGTGAAAATGTGAATATGTTAGAAACTATTAGTTCAAACCATTTGTGTATTTTATTTGTTTCGTTAATATGATTTTACGTTTGTTATCGACAAAATATTAGAAGATCGTAAAATATAAATAAACGGTTTTACGGCTTATTTGTATTAACAATCTCCCCCTTTTTGTTGATGACAAAACATAAAATTATTTTAAGGAAAAGCTAAAATTCTTAAAGTTTTGAATTTGTAGTTTTTATTTTCTTCTCCCCCTTTTTGTCGAAACAAAAAGAGCTTCGAAAGGAAACTAACACATTGTTTTTAGGAAAAACATGTGAAAGAAAAAAAAATAGAGAGCAAGTAACGGGAACGGATCTCGTCTTTTACTCCCCCTTGACGAGTCCATCCCTATGTAAGGGCATCAAGAAAGTAATACTAAGCTAGTTTGTTTGCAACTAAGTTTGCAAAAGATTTCGTATAAGTGACGAATGTGCTCCCTCTTGATGATTGCAATTTTGCAAAGGGATGTTGAGAAATGTAATCCTAATATTGCAAGTAATTTGCAATGTATTGTTTTGACACAAAGCTCCCCCCAGCTTTAGGGTGTCAAAGGATTCAAGTGTAGGTTGAATAACTACAAAACAAATGTTAGAAAGCAAGTATAATGCACAATTTTCTGCATATGTGATCCAAGTTAGTAGAAAAATAGTTTTCTGTCTCACGGATCCCACGGTTCCCTCCTAGTAGGGATCCGTCTAGGCAATTTTGAGGGATCCGTATAGCTGATGATTAAATTCAGCAATGGTGATGTAACAAATAATGTTAACATCAAAATGAGATATGTATTCAACCAACAAACATATACTCAATGCAATATGGCAAGTAAACTATCATTCAATAAAACATAAAAGGTGATCAACAAATCTCTAAAAACTAAGAGAATGATTTAGCCATATTCTACTAATACTAATAAGTGACCAAAGCTTAAGAAGCAACAATGTGCTTGAGTCTAGGGATGAGTAGACTTGTTGATTTGGTCCAATCTTTCAAGAAGATGATTAAACATGAAATGCAACTCATTTCGTACTTCTTGAACAAGTCCTTGGGTGATTAGACAATTAGATCAATTATTGTTGTGATTAGGAACAGGATGTTTTGAGGTGGTTCTACAAATGATGGTGGAGGTACATTGAGTAATTTAGGATGAGGTTCTACTAGGAATGAGAGTGGTGGTAATGGAAATTCCTCCAAATGATCAAGTCCTTGGTGGTTCCTTGTTTCCAACGATGGACTAGTTGGTGATGTAGGTGGTTCCTATTTTAACGAGAAGGTTGGTGAATGGGAAGTTCTCGGTGGTGAATGCTCTAATGAATAGAGATTTGGGTGAGAGAGAGGCTCGGTGAAGGAGTGTAGTCCATGCTTTAGGAATGAAGGTTTAGACGTTTTTCTAGAACTAGGTACGTTTGGTTTAGAGCTCGATAATCCCTTTTCTAACCTAAAAGGTTTAATGCTAATTATTGCGGTTCTCTTGGGAATTGTTGATTTGGTTTGTTGAGGTGAGATTCTAGCACTATTATCTCTTTACGGTTGATGATTCGGTGGATGAGAAATCCTACCATTTGTGGGTTTAACCGGAGATGATTCGGTTGAGGAAATTTCGTGTACAACACGAGCAAGTTTCTTGGGTGGTTCTTGGTTGGATGAGTTAGCACTACGAGCTTTACTCATGATGAAATGACTAAGGAAAAGGTTTCTAAATGTTGAGAATTATGTTGTGTTTGATGACTAAGGGATTCTAGCAAGATGACTTATAAAGGAAAGGATTTGGCAAGTGCATTCAAGACTTAAGTCTCTAATATCCTTTGGAATGTGATGATTAGCATGCACAAGAGTCAACTTCAGAGTTTTACTGATCTAGGGATTTAATTATGATGAGGTGGAGTGTTCAAGTTAGCAAGATGAGCTTGAAATGATTGTTCGAGCAAGAGTTGACATAAATCTGTCATCTGGATCCTACGGTTCCCACCAATGGGGGATCCGTCTAGGCTAATCCTAGGGATCCGGCTCTCATCAGCTAGGAAATGATAGAAGTGATGTTTGAAAGGTCTAAAGCCTATACCTTTTTAAGTGTTTCAGTTCTCCTAAGTTTCGTTAAATGGAAGGGTACTTAAATGTTCAAGGGCAATGAGTGATGTAGTTAATGATTGCCTTATATGAAAGAAATTGGAACTTTCGTGAGTACCAATGAATGAACAAAGATGACACTAAAATCTTGAGAGTGTCAAATGGAGCTAAATGATCCTTGTGATCATATAGTGACTTAGGATAATGTCTTGGAGAAGATCCTAAAGGTTTTAAGGTGGAAGAACTAGAATTTGATCCATTTCGACCAATTTTGAGGTAAGGATGATTATGATCAATTTTGCCATAATCGAAGGATTTCTAAGTCTAGATGTGAGGGATCATGTGAGAAATAATGAGTGATCTAGAGAGCGGAAGAGTAATGAATTTAGGTGAAACGATAGATCGAAAAGCACTTTGAGTGTGATCCTTAATGAGCTATGAGTGAGTGTGAAGCTTACTAAGCTTGAGAAGGACTTAAGAGATCCTAAGGTATTAAGTTCAGCTAATGTGAAGTAGTCTAGGAACATGGTTTGAGGTGTAAAGGATTGAAACTCCAGTTCTATTTGCCCTGATCCCACGGATCCTTCACTTGAGGGATCCGGATAGTTACAAACTAGGGATCCGGCATCTGGGACAGTTTTACTTAATAGTGAGCGTTTGTTCTAAGTACCGAACTTAGAAGCTAATGATCTCTACATTAAGCATACATGTATACAAGTAAAACATACTAAGAGCATGTAGAAATAGCACATAAGCAATTTAAATGAGATCTAGCTCACAAGTAACACATAGGTTTATCAACCTTAACAACCGCTATTCAAGAAGCTCAAAATAGATTTAGGATCTTGATTAGTAAATCGTTTGTATTAACAATGGCGTGCAGAGTAGATGATGGTGTTCAAGACAATAGGGTTGTTTTGGCCAACGGAAGCAATGAACTATGTATAGTCATTACGGATGGTGATTAGCATACAATGAACTTCGTCCATGAAGTCATGTAGCTCTTCTCGATCAAAGCAAGATAATCGCTTGATGAGGCAAGTGGTTGTGATTAACTAAAGGAAAATTAATTCTACAACTTGTTTGATTAGTAATCCTAAGACAATGCAAAGTATTTTCATTGTAAACTTACTTTAGGAAAACATAGGAGTATAAATTTCCCAAGTGAGAGAATGAATATGAGACTGTTACTAGCGGTGCTCAATTACGGCTAAACACGACCATTTTTACGGGTGATTCCACATACCCAACTTCTATCAAGGAAGCAATTCAACCGTTAGGTCAAATTGAGTTTCTAGTGTAATAAGTTCTCCAGTATTCATTCTCAAGTTAGGAAAATTTATATTCCTACAATGGCCTATCGAAGAGTAACAATGATAATACTTTGCTTCGTTTAATATTATACTTGAGACAACTAAGGTGACGAAGGCGTGATGTTAAAAATAAGTTTAAAAGTTGTCCATATGGTAAACAACAAAAAATGGTTGGAAGAGCTAGTTCAATATATGTTGTTGGAAAGCTTTGAGTTTGGACTTTCGGATATGAACAATTATATTTTCGTTGCAAAATAATTTACTTGAGTATATCGGATGAAATAATCAAGTTGTCAATCCTACTATGAAGCTTGGAGAGCGATCATGAAAAGGAAAACGGGAGAGTACATCATCAACACAAGTGTAGGTTATGATCCGATGTACATTCTTGTTGTTTTTTAGAAAACGATACAAGAAAATATGAAATCAAGAAATCATATAGGCACATAAAACATTTATGTTGCACACATGACAAACTCAATCAAAAAGCCATTTTAGTGTGTTATATGTTTTAAACATTTTTTCAACTTATAAAACTAACATTTTTGACACAACTAAATGTTACCCCAAACACTCTTTCAAGTAGCACATTGATTAGTAGAAAATTACTAAATCGACAAGCAAGAGAATGAATAGCAAGGTAAGGAAACCACATATGTTAATCAATCAAACAAGCACAAAGGCTATTTGAGATAAGCAGATAATCAAGTAATGTAAAAAAGATAATTTATCATTTAGCATAGCATACAAAAGTTCTTTTCATCGCTTTGTGTTAAATATGAACATGTATACCAAGCTTGATTAGTTTCTTTTATAAATATGATCAAAACCTTATTTTCAAAAGAGGACACATTTTTATTCAAAGTTGAAAAAATACGTCTTCAATTAGATCAAAAGTTTGTGCAAAAGTTATGACCGAAAAATGACTTTCTATTATAAATCAGTGATTCTGTAAATCTTTGTTTTGAATCAGTTTATGAAATCATTTTTAAATGAAAGTAGACTCAAATACCTTTAAAACGATAGGTGGTACGACTTCTAACGACTTACGGTTAATTAGTTATGAATTTTCGAAATTTAACCAAAAGTTGCTCTCTGTTGCACGGATCCGACGGATCCTTTCCAAAAAGGGATCCGTGGATCTGACACAGATTCACAAAAATACATATTTTGACCCGACGAAAAGGTTTAACCTTTGTAGACTTTTTAGTGAGGTCATATTACCTATTCCAATCTTTATTCAAGCTTGAATGAACATATATCAAACACAAAACTTAAAAAAAAATCACTAAAACATTTTTCATATTATGCTTATTATAAGATAGAAGCATATATCACCATTTTGTCCACAAGCAATTTAGCACGTTTTTGACAAAAAATTGTAACTAAGAAAACATACTTTTGCTATATCCCCTTTTTATGGTTTTAGAATCATAGACACGAAATACTTCATGATCTTCTAAGATACCCCAATCCTTTGCTATATTCCCTTTTTATGGTTTTAGAAACCATAGACGCGAAATACTTCATGATCTTCTAAGATACCCAAATCCTAGTATGAAGACTTCTCAAAGGAAAATGTTAGAATGATCTATCACTATCCAACATATGATGATTTCTAAAAACATGACTTTTTGTTTTAAGAAATTCCATTCTTTGTAGTTTTCAAACATACACGGATCGTATCAAGTTTTCAAAGCACAATATACTAAAAAAAACTTGGTAACGAAGCTCTGATGCCAATTGTGGAAAACTAGAAGGGGGGGGGGGGGTGAATAGTTTTACCAATTTAAAACTTCCTTTTAAATATTTAGATCGACTTATGTCAATCTATTTGGTTGTTTATGTTGGACGTTGATAGATAGATATATAAACATGTAATGAAAGATAAAGAGTAAGAAGCACATCACCACGACACAAGTATTTATAGTGGTTCGGCTATAAGGACACCTTCCTTGCCCTACTCCACTCTCCGAGTCACCTACTCGAGAGTTCGTAAGCACTACACCAACTCCTTATGGCGGAGAAGCCTTCACAACGTCGCTTAACCTTTTTCCGGTACAAAGCTAAATACCGAGTTATTTCACACCAAGGCGAACCACACCTAACACTACGTCGCCTACCCTTTATACGGTGCTAGGCTAACCACCGAGTTCTTTCACACCTTAGGAGAACTAATCCTATCACAACGTCGCCTACCCTTTATTAGATACTAGGCTAAGCACCTAGTTCCATTACTATGGAGGAACTACTACCCTTCACAACACAACACCTAATATCAAGGAGATCTACTCCTTGTTAAAATATCATCAAGGATATCACCATCCTTGGAAATAAACAACTACTTATATGTATAACGATGCACCTCATCAATTATACGACCTAAGCATTCTTCCCAAATGCTACTTGATTTGATTCATCGGCATCCTTCACTAATGCCTTTGACACAACGCTTGGCACCCTTCACTAATGCCTTCTTCTTGACACATTTAGCATTCTTCACTAATGCTTTGACACGAATGATGAGCACCTTTCACTAATGCTTTCATCTTGACACTTTCGGCATTCTTCACTAATGCCTTCAACCCAACATCTATGGAGAAAGGTAGATCTATCAACAAGAGAACCTTCGTTGTCTTGATGATGACGAAGCATGGCAACTCATGGACTTGAGCTTGCACGTCTTCAAGAAGTGGTGATCTTTCCTTTAAGAGGAACCTAGAAGATCACACAAAAACAAAAGACAAAAACTACATAGATCTCTTGGATCTGAGGTTAGAGGGTTAGAATACTTGGGGGAAGTATGTGTGTAAAGGGATGAGTAGAAAAGAAGAAATGGCTCTCTATTTATAGAGAAAATTCTCTACTGTTCCCCGAATCCCACGGATCCCTTCCACTTGGGGTCCGGCTAGCACAAAGCTAGGGATCCGTGGAACGCTCCTCTTTGCCCATGTGTATTTTTGGTTATGGGTCATGGGTCATGGGTTATGGGTTGATCCATGGTTTTCTTTCTAGATACAATGTACCATAAGGATACATTGAACTTGGTTAAGTGGTATATATAAAACCATGGGTTATGGGTCAATACCATTTGCTAGTTTAAGGGTACAATGAACTTGGTCAAGTGGTATATATAAAACCTTGGGTTATGGGCCAATACCATTTGCTAGTTTAAGGGTACAATGAACTTGGTCAAGTGGTATATATAAAACCATGGGTTATGGGTCAATACCATTTGCTAGTTTTTACCCATTTAGTATATACTTGTTTTTACCCAACTACATTCAATGTATTTGGTCAATGGGTCAAATACTTAAGTTTCAACCCATTTATATTACCCAATATACTACATACTAGTTATGTGTATATTTACCCAGATATGTAAACACTAGTTGTTGTACATATGTAATACTAAATCATAAAATCACTTATACTTGTTTTAGTGTTTTATGTGAAAATGTGAATATGTTAGAAACTATTAGTTCAAACCATTTACGTATTTTATTTGTTTCGTTAATATGATTTTACGTTTGTTATCGACAAAACATTAGAAGATCGTAAAATATAAATAAACGTTTTTACGGCTTATTTGTATTAACACGCTCTAAAGACCGAGTTGGGTTCCAAGGATCATAAAATAATGCTCGAATACATAATCAAGGTCAACAAGGATAACGTTATACCATAACAAAACAATCAGAGATCGAATCATAACCAAAGGATGCACGTTCCAATAACCATAACTCATAGGTTTTAAAGTGGAATACATGAAAGGATACGGAGAAATAAAAAACGATCATAACAACGATACTAATAAGACAACTAGGATAGATCTACATCTCGGACTAGAGACTACTCAGCTCAAGATGGTACAATGCCATGAATCTAACACAATCTAGCCACACACACGAATACCACTAACAGGTCTCCCAACATCGTCAACCTCTCTCCACAAAGATGAAAGCTCAACACGCCGAGCATCGCGATCACTCTTCATATCCACGACCTTTCTCTCCAACTCACATATCCTGCGCCATATCGCTTTGTCTGCATCTCGGGCTGTCGCGAACCCTCTCAGCAGGTCCCCAGCCTGCTCTTGGAGCTCCGACATACCCTCTCTCAGAATCGTAGTCCTCCTGACTACAACACCCATATCCACTCTCAAATCCTCTATACTAGCCCTCGATACTCCAACCAACCGATCTGTCAACCTATTAAGCCTAATACCCCGAGATGTAATCCTCTCCCACATCAGACCCGTCTTCCCATACTTCTCAGGCTCTGAAGCAATCTCCGATGGTATCTCTGAACCTAATGGGCTACCTATCTCCGGTGAATGTGGAGGTGAACCAAAATCAAAAGGCTGCCCAGGAGAATCCGGCTCAGGAAAGGGTAAAGGAGAGCCTGGTCCTGGAGAATGTGCAGGATTCTGCAATGGAGGAGTACCCCCATCTGGGATATCCTCATCATCCACCTTCTGAGGATCCTCATCCTCATCTACATACTCCTGCTTAATCTCATGCTCCTCATCGATCTCATGCTCCTCCTCGCCCTCATCTTCAGAGGGAGAGTCCATGAGTCGGAGTCTCTGTCTTGGCGTGAATCCTGAGGTGGTACAGTAGGGGATCTAGGTTTTCTAAGACATGGTGATGCTGGTGGTGATGACAGAAGGGAGTGAGCTGCTAGGTGAATAGGTGATGGTGGTGGTCGCATGGACATGCGGGCATTACTACAAGCAAGTCTAGGAGTCTGGGTTCGTGCTAAGACCTGATGCAAAGTGAGCTACCTAGATGAGCTAGGGCGATCTGATGATGATGACGAACTAGAGTGACGGGCAATCACATAGGGATCACCCTGCGCAACAGTCATGAGAGTCAATTATGGGGAACTAGCAGCAGCAAGGACATCCTCAGACACATCATAAGCTAGTGAAGGCATAGTCTGTGACAATGGCATAGGGAAGGTATAAGTGTATGAAAACAACTAGTTCTAATAAGCGCACCAACTCAACTATAACATATATCACATAATGAAAGCTGTAAAATAGAGGTACCGCATTACTCAAAATATGCCTTTAAATAAAACACATAAGTTCTGTTCTATCACATAATCCATGCATCATATAATCCCAAATCAAATCAATCATATAATCACGCTCAAAATCCCAAAATTATAACATATCGATAATCCAAAACAAATCCATAATATCTCGATAATCGAATCGCATTTACCCAAAATCAATAATCATATCTCCAAAACACAACATCTCAATAAACAATTCACAATTCATAATATCTCATAAATCAAAATGCAGTTCATACCATAATCAAATAAGAAGCTTCGGCTTGGCAAGCGGGCATGCGTCAGTCGAGGATCAATTTTTCTAAAAAGTGATTATAGTTTAGGTTTTATTAAAGGGATAATAACCTATTAAAGCATCATACTTGTCACAAATGTCAGTTCGACGTAGCGAACAAAAAAAATAGCTCTTCTAGACATTAAACCTGACATTGTTGTCTTCGATTGAGTAATAAAGATAAAATACAAAATCATGATGACCATTTTACCCTTGAATTTTTAAAAATTGCATCCATTGTCCAAAAAGTAAATCTCATCATACCTGTGTACATCTTTCCCCTACTTTATCTGTGGTGGCATCATACTTATCACCTTCAAAATACATATCGCATGACACACCAGTTTGAAAGATGTATCCATTGGTATGTTTCATCCTAATATACCCATCTTCAAAATGCCGCCACCACCACCTTTCCCCTCACCGTCATTACCACCACTGCCGCCACCCTTACCCTTTTTCTCACCACCACTACCGCCACCACCGCATTTTTTCTCACCTTCGTTGCCACCATCTTTTTTAGCTGGAACCATCTCCACCGCCCTTTTCAACTTACTTTGTAAAGCAGTAGCCAAAATCTTCATATCAATCTCACCTTTAACTGTTACCAAATCTTTTTCCTTATCAAGCGACTACTCCGATCTCAACCACCTGAGCCTCGATCTGGTAAACGGATTAAGAGTTGTGTTAGGTTTGTTTCGGCTATGAAGTGGGTCGGGTAGGATGTGGGTGGTGACTGAATATGATGTGGGTGGTGAGAATGAGGTTCAATTGATTAGTGGTTTTTGGTGGTAATTAAGGGAGTTTGTCTTTTGAAGGTGGATTTGGTGGTGGTGGTGGTGGTCCGGTGGTGGTGGGTAAATAGGTTGTGTTAAAGTTGTGTTTTTGGGACGTTTAAGTAGTGGGGGCTGCTGCAAAAGTGTAGTTTTAACGTGGTGTTTAATGGGTTTTTCGGATACGGAAAAATAACCGTTTTAAAGGTGTGTTTTGGTTGTATAAAAGCTGTATTTTTTTCTCCTAAAAAATTGAGTTTAATGTGTTATTTGAGTGGTTTTAAGTGCGGTTCAAGGCTACTGCAAGTGTCCAAGTTTAAAGAGTGTTTGGTTCTATAAAAGTTGTGTTTTGGGGTCGTTTAAATGGTGTTTGGGGCTGCTGCATAAATGCAGTTTTAACATGGTGTTTGGTTGATTGGTTCTATTCATGTGGCTCATCCTGACAAAGCTTGTTGTAGCCTAAGGAGAACGACATCATTTTGGTGTAGGGTGATTGCATATTTACATAAGTAAGTGAGTTACTTTAATTGTAAAATCTACAACTAAAGATAATTAAAAGGGACACAGTTATTGCATGACTTAAATAAGAAAATGTTCTTCTTTATTATTTTTCTCCCTAACTGCGGTAGATACAGTTTAGGCTTTTTTTTTTTATTTTATAAGTTGAAAGTCTTTCTGAAAGAGTCACTTTGGTAATTCCCCTGTACTGCACCAGAATGAATCTTTCAGACGATGGACACAATTTTTTCAAACGACATGGACTATTTTTGTAATTTATCCTAGGGACGATGGATGCAATTTTCACAAACCCACAGGGACAATTTATGTATTTTGGAAGGGTAAAATGGTCATAATACTCAATCGAAGACAACAATGTCAGGTTTAATGTCTAGAAGAGCTATTTTTTTTGTTCGCTACGTCGAACTGACATTTGTGACAAGTATGATACTTTAATAGGTTATTAGCCCATTATTAAATACCTAGTTCTCTATAACCTTGAGCTATGATACCAATCTGTAACACCCCCAAATCTCGGTACAGCGGAAGACTTAATTAAGTTTTCGGGGCGTTACAATTAGATTGGTATCTCACACAAGTATTGCAAACAAGATACTCATTATCATTCAAAACCAATCCCAAATTTAAATATTCAAAACATTAATC
This sequence comes from Chrysanthemum makinoi, assembly GCA_910596185.1. Taxonomy (NCBI): domain Eukaryota; kingdom Viridiplantae; phylum Streptophyta; class Magnoliopsida; order Asterales; family Asteraceae; genus Chrysanthemum; species Chrysanthemum makinoi. The sequence goes on along the minus strand of OU343225.1, from coordinate 4,208,987 downwards.
TCAAAATGTAAATATTAGGCCCAAACATGATTTAATAAAAATAGGTCCCATAAATTATCAAAGTTTGATTATGATCCTTGACCATGCCTCCTTGCCAGCTTCCACCGAACACGCACTCCAAACATCATTTAAATACCTGAGAAAAGCATGCTAAAAGGTCAGCTAACGCTGGTGAGTTCATAGGTTTGAATTCAAGTAAAAAGTAGTGGACCTATAGGAGTTAATTTGCTATGCGAGACCAAAGATAGATACAAATCAATCATAAACAAATATCATATCCGATATCACAACGGGCCCCTAGCGACACTAGCCAGCACAGTCGTAGCAAAGTCTAGAACGATTGCTAACCCTGGACTAGGTCGAGGTAGAAGTCTACTCTTAGCTAGTCAACGTGTTATAGCAATAAGAATTGCTACCCTAGACTAAGGCAACAGCTACCACATATCTATCTAAACAGACAAGCACATAAGCAAATCAAAATAGTTTTAAAGGTCCAAAAATAGTAGCATGATTCTCACCCCAATTTAGCTAAAAACATAGATAAAAGTGGGGATATGAAACTCACCTCAAGAAAGCAACGCACAAATAAACACTAGCAGAAGATAACAGCTAATCACGGCACAACAACTATCGACTCAGCACAACCTATTAATGTAAACCAATTTTAATATATATTTCCCAACATCAACGTTATCTACCCCAATGTATTCCGTTTCTTTATCTCCAAAAATGTCTTGTTTCACCGTTTAGTCCTAGTGTTTGGTATCATCACGTGGGTGTATCGACTCAATATGATGCCATGAAGGCACTCAAACAACCAATATGTGACTCAATGCAACACAATGAGACGTATAAGCGATAAGCTCCATAGTCCAATAAGTTTCGGAATAAATAGTAAACCTTATCGAATTCGTCAACTCGATAAACTTAATTATTTATTCGTGTCGCTTATTATCCCATAAACCGGTCGCATCCTAGCGAGTCATAAGGATAATTCACCCATTAATATTGTTATCCAACATGCCTAACGAGCTCTTATTAGATTCGTCAACCTAATATGTTAATACAAATAAGCGGTAAAAACGTTTATTTATATTTTACGATCTTCTAATGTTTTGTCGATAACAAACGTAAAATCATTTTAATGAAACAAATAAAATACGTAAATGGTTTGAGCCAATAGTTTTCTAACACACTTACGTTTTCACATAAAACACTAAAACAAGTATAAGTGATTTTATGATTTAGTATTACATATGTACAACAATTAGTGTTTACATATTTGGGTAAATATACACATAACTAGTATGTAGTATATTGGGTAATGTAAATGGTAGAAACTTAAGTATTTGACCCATTGACCAAATACATTAAATGTAGTTGGGTAAAACCCAAAGTCCAAGACCCATACCCAATGTCTAGATATATTGTACCTTGGTGGGCACTCAAAACCATGGACTAGATGCATTGCATCTTGTAGATACATTGAATCTACTTGGTACCCATAACCCATGACCCATACCCAATGTCTAGATACATTGTACCTTGGTGGGCACTCAAAACCATTTGACTAGGTACATTGAACTCTTGAGATACATTGTATCTAGTAAGAAACCCATGGATCAACCCATAACCCATGACCCATGACCCATAACCAAAATACCCATGGGTAAAGAGGAGCGTCCCACGGATCCCTAGCTTTACGCTAGCCGGATCCCTTGTGGGAGGGATCCGGGGAATAGTAGAATTTTTCCTCTATAAATAGTGAGCCATTTCTTCCTTTTTGCTCACCACTTCACACATACTTCTCCAAGTATTATATCTCTCTAACCTCAGATCCAAGAGATCTATGTAGTTTGTCTTTTGCTTTTGTGTGATTCTCTAGGTTCCTTTTAAAGGCGAGATCACCACTTCTTGAAGTCGAGCAAGCTCAAGTCCATGAGTTGCCATGCTTCGTCATCATCAAGATAACTGAAGTTCTCTTGTTGATAGTTCTTTCTTCCTCCATAGATGTTGAAGGCATTAGTGAAGGATGCCGAAAGAGTCAAGACGAAAGCATTAGTGAAAGGTGCTTATCGTCCGTGTCAAAGCATTAGTGAAGAATGCTAAAGGTGTCAAGACGAAGGCATTAGTGAAGGGTGCCAAGCGTTGTGTCAAAGGCATTAGTGAAGGATGCCGAAGAATCAAATCAAGTAGCATTTGGGAAGAATGCCTAGGTCGTATAATCGATGAGGTGCATCGTTATACATATAAGTATTTGTTTATTTCCAAGGATGGTGATATCCTTGATGGTGTTGTAACAAGGAGTAGATCTCCTTGAGATTAGGTGTTGTGTTGTGAAGGGTAGTAGTGGATTAGATCTCTTTGAGATTATCGTCCGTGTCAAAAGCATTAGTGAAGAATGCTAAAGGTGTCAAGACGAAGGCATTAGTGAAGGGTGCCAAGCGTTGTGTCAAAGGCATTAGTGAAGGATGCCGAAGAATCAAATCAAGTGGCATTTGGGAAGAATGCCTAGGTCGTATAATCGATGAGGTGCATCATTATACATATAAGTATTTTTTTTATTTCCAAGGATGGTGATATCCTTGATGGTGTTGTAACAAGGAGTAGATCTCCTTGAGATTAGGTGTTGTGTTGTGAAGGGTAGTAGTTCCTCCATAGTAATGGAACTAGGTGCTTAGCCTAGTACCTAATAAAGGGTAGGCGACGTTGTGATAGGATTAGTTCTCCTTGGTGTGAAAGAACTCGGTGGTTAGCCTAGAACCGTATAAAGGGTACGCGACGTTGTGTTAGGTATGGTTCGCCTTGGTGTGAAAGAACTCTGTATTTAGCTTTGTACCGGAAAAAGGTGTAAGCGACGTTGTGAAGGCTTCTTCGCCATAAGGAGATTGGTGTAGTGTTTACGAACTCTCGAGTAGGTGACTCGGGGAGTGGAGTAGGGCAAGGAAGGTGTCCTTGTAGCCGAACCACTATAAATACTTGTGTCGTGGTGATGTGCTTCTTACTCTTTATCTTTCATTACACGTTTATATATTTATCTATCAACGTCCAACATAAACACCCAAATAGATTGACATAAGTCGATTTAAATATTTAAAAGGTAGTTTTAAATTGGTAAAACTATTCAACCCCCCCCCCTTCTAGTTTTCCACAATTGGTATCAGAGCTTCGTTACCAAGTTTTTTTTTAGTATATTGTACTTTGAAAACTTGATACGATCCGTGTATGTTTGAAAACTACAAAGAAGGGAATTTCTTAAAACAAAAAGTCATGTTTTTAGAAATCATCATATGTTGGATAGTGATAGATCATTCTAAGATTTTCCTTTGAGAAGTCTTCATACTAGGATTTGGGTATCTTAGAAGATCATGAAGTATTTCGCGTCTATGGTTTCTAAAACCATAAAAAAGGAATATAGCAAAGGATTTGGGTATCTTAGAAGATCATGAAGTATTTCGCGCCTATGGTTTCTAAAACCATACAAAGGGAATACAACAAAGGTATGTTCTCTTAGTTACAATTATTAGTCAAAGATGTGCTAAATTGATTGTGGATAAAATGGTAATATATGCTTCTATCTTATAATAAGCATAATATGAAAAGTGTTTTAGTGATTAATTTTTTTTCTTTTTTCTTTGAAGTTTTATGTTTGATATATGTTCATTCAAGCTTGAATAAAGATTGGAATGAGTAATATAACCTCACTAAAAAGTCTACAAAGGTTAAACCTTTTCGTCGGGTCAAAACATGCATTTTTGTAATTTTGTGTCAGATCCGCGGATCCCTCAGTTTACACTGGACGGATCCCTCAAGCAAGGGATCCGTGGTACAGAAGACATTTTTTGTCTGAATTTCAAAAATTCATAACTAATTAACCGTAAGTCGTTAGAAGTCGTGCCACCTATCGTTTTAAAGGTATTTGAGTCTACTTTCATTTAAAAATAATTTCATAAACTGATTCAAAATAAAATTTATAGAATCATTGATTTGTAATAGAAAGTCATTTTTTGGTCATAACTTTTGCACAAACTTTTGATCTAATTGGAGACGTATGTTTTCATCCTTGAATAACAATGTATCCTCTTTTCAAATTAAGGTTTTGATCATATTTATAAAATAAACTAATCAAGCTTGGTATACATGTTTAACACAAAGCTATGAAAAGAACTTTCGTATGCTATGCTAAATGATAAATTGTCTTCCTTGCATTACTTGATTATTTGCTTATCTCAAATAGCTTTTGTGCTTGTTTGATTGAATAACATATGTGGTTTCCTTACCTTTGTAGGATCGAAAAAAACAATGATTTATGTGGTTCGGGGGGTCGGGGAAGCTCAAAGAATGAATAAGACATGGTTATTGTATTAGATAGAAAAGGGGAAGATGTGTGTGTTTCTAGAGAGAAGAAGAAGAAACCACACACACTTCTTTACAAAATGTGAACTTCCTACCCTCCTAGTTGGGACTAGGAGGGGTATTTATACTTAGACAAGTCTAACTTAGCACTATTGACTAAACTAGTCCTTGTGAATAAGTAAAAGAGAAAACTAATGCAATTCCCGTAATGACTTCACTTTAGCGAGGCTAACAATCTCTCCCCAAGTGATGTCATACGGGAGTTGCTTACAATGTTCCCTACAAGCAAAATTGAATACAACAGATAAGCCAGACTCCAAGAGTGTCTTCACAGTCATCAAACTTCATGAATCTTCATTTGCCATCTCTTTACTTGCAGAAGAACAATGCGAGCAAATCTAATTAGGGATTAAATTTGACCTTTTTGCTCTCCCCTAATTAGTGCTCTCCCCCAAACTGACAACCTTTCTGATGAATTTCTGAATTCGAAGAAGTCTTTTGATAATTAAATTAGAACCGTCTTTAGTCTTCTAATACACAGCGGAAAATGTAGAAAAGACTGTCGACTCGACCTTCTTCAAGATTGTCCATTCGGGGGAATAAGATATCAACATCTTCATCTCACCAAATGCATTCTAGTTATCTTTCATATATCAAATTAGCCCATAATGTACACATTTCTCTCCCCTGATGGTTACGATTTATCGGAATCAGCATACAATTGTGTACATGAAGCATTAACTGGAAGCATTCTATCATAAATCATATCAGCCCGTGAGAAGATGTCGATGAACAATACCATTTGAAATTGTCTAACTCATCTCAACCCCTTGTATCAAAATTCAACGGTATGCTGTAGTAACCACATGTGAAGATAACCCAATATGACGAACTTGAGAAAGAAGTAAAATCTCCCAGACTGGTTACTTAAGCTTGTACTATCCTTGTAAAAAAGAACGGTGTACCCATTGTACAAAACCTCTTGACGTATCCTCAACTACGTGAGACACCGAAGTGATAGCTACTTTGTGGGTTAAGAGAGAAAGAATCACAAAAGTAACTAGATAGCAAGTCTTCATCACACTCAACATATTTGCCCAGACAAGTCATCTTCGCGGAAGGGAAGAAAGAAAGAAGACGAAATAAGTAAACTCGTCCGTCAAACGTCACTTCACACCCAAATAAATAATAAAGAGTCATCTCCGTGGTCACGTTTAAATTCATCGAAAACTTTAGCCGTGAACGTGTATCCCCGTGAAATTTAACCATACCAAATTACCACTCGTAGACCAAATAATATATCACAATGTTTTAGAAAAACATTGTAATAATATTTACTTAAGCGCCTGATCCTCGTCCAAGTGATAGCCCAAATTCAACAAAGAACTGGTGGCCCGATCCAACCATACAAAGGGATAACGTTTGTGTTATAACAGCTCAAGCCCACCCAAATCCAAACATAACCGTTATATAAAGTAACCCCACTTCACATTATTCTAACCTAACCCTAACATCCACCACTTGATAAAAACGCCTACCAACATTCATATATCTGCTTTCTCCAGAAGCAGTTTCCATCTTCATCATCAAATGAAAATTATAGCAATACTCCTCTCAATCTCAGATAACCATCATTCATAACCAATTAAAAATCCCTTTCATTATAGCCACACAAACAAAAACGAAGCCAAACTTAATTTCACCTTTTTTCGTTGCTCCATTCGAAACAAGAACACGTGAAGTCTTCAAGATCCGAGGGGGTCTCAGGTAGGGTTCGTTGTTTGTCGAGTCTGATTTTTCTTGTAAACGAACGAGAGAAGGATGGAGCTTAATTGATTCGTCCTTCTTAAACTGTTCGGATATTAACCATGAAGCTTAGCTTTAAAGGGTCAATGATGATGTTGGATTAATTAGAACAATCTTGAAAAAGGTTGAAGAAAAATTGAATCCAAATCTGAGATTGTTTTTAATATTTTTCTATGAAGTTTTGAAATGAATGAGAGATGGGGAGAGATGTGAGGGTCCTTTGAAGTGAGTCTAGATGTAGGAAAAGTTGGTTTTGGTTTTACGGATTGATGAGTTTATGGCTGAGGTCGAATCTTTGTTTGGTAAATGGTATGTTGTGGTCAGGTCTACGCGTAACTTTCTTGGTTCAGATCTACGCATAATATCTTGATAATAAAACCTTATGCGTAACATTTAAGCGTAGCTTCTTAAGCGTAGACCTGGTCATGGTTATGCGTAAGCCAAGGCTTATGCGTAAAGAACCTTACGCGTAACCTGGTCTTAGGCGTAAACATACGCGTAAACCATTTCTTACGCGTAACTTCACAGCTACGCGTAACTTTCACTGTAGATATTCTTAAGCGTAGAAAACTAGGGTTTTGACCCAGTTGACTTTTTCCGGCGAGTTTTTCCGACCACTTTTTCCGTCCATCTTCATACAAAAACCCAGAAAAGCATATAAACTGCTTCTATTTTGACCAGTTAACCAATAAGATGACGGTTTGACCAAGGTTTGACCACAATATTTTCCACGGTTTGGTACAAAAAGTCACAAAAATGATGTTATCAAGCGAATCTAGAACCTTGAAACAAGAAACGCACATAAAAGGTGTTATTTGTTTTGACTAAGATGATACAATATTCGTAATAAACTGTTAAACCTCAAAAGTTGGAAAAAAAATTTTCCGGCACATAAAAATTGGTTAAAAACAGTTTAAACAAACATACGAAACCACACAAATCTATAAAAACAACAACCTGGCTCGTTATACCAATTGTAGGATCGAAAAAAACAATGATTTATGTGGTTCGGGGGGTCGGGGAAGCTCAAAGAATGAATAAGACATGGTTATTGTATTAGATAGAAAAGGGGAAGATGTGTGTGTTTCTAGAGAGAAGAAGAAGAAACCACACACACTTCTTTACAAAATGTGAACTTCCTACCCTCCTAGTTGGGACTAGGAGGGGTATTTATACTTAGACAAGTCTAACTTAGCACTATTGACTAAACTAGTCCTTGTGAATAAGTAAAAGAGAAAACTAATGCAATTCCCGTAATGACTTCACTTTAGCGAGGCTAACAACCTTGCTTTTCATTCTCTTGCTTGTCGAATTAGTAATTTTCTACTAATCAATGTGCTACTTGAAGGAGTGTTTGGGATAACATCTAGTTGTGTCAAAAATGTTAGTTTTATAAGTTGAAAAATGTTTAAAACATATAACACACCAAATGGCTATTTGATTGAGTTTGTCATGTGTGCAACTTAAATGTTTTATGTGCTTATATGATTTCTTGATTTCATATTTTCTTGTATCGTTTTCTAAAAACAACAAGAATGTACATCGGATCATAACCTACACTTGTGTTGATGATGTACTCTCCCGTTTTCCTTTTCATGATCGCTCTCCAAGCTTCATAGTAGGATTGACAACTTGATTATTTCATCCAATATACTCAAGTAAATTATTTTGCAACGTAAATATAATTGTTCATATCCGAAAGTCCAAACTCGAGCTTTCCAACAACATATGTTGAACTAGCTCATCCAACTATCTTTTTGTTCACCATATGGACAACTTTTAATTATTTTTGACACCTTCGTCACCTTAGTTGTTTCAAGTATAATATTAATAAAAACGAAGCAAAGTATCATCATTGTTACTCTTCGATAGGACATTGTAGGAATATAAATTTTCCTAACTTGAGAATGAATACTGGAGAACTTATTGCACTAGAAACTCAATTTAACCTAACGGTTGAATTTCTTCCTTGATAGAAGTTGGGTATGTGGAATCGCCCGTAAAAATGGTCGTGTTTAGCCATAACTGAGCACCGCTAGTAATAGTCTCATATTCATTCTCTCACTTGAGAAATCTATGCTCCTATGTTTTTCTAAAGTAAGTTTACAATGGAAATACTTTGCGTTGTCTTAGGATTACTAATCAAACAAGCTGTAAAATTGGTTTTTCTTTTAGTTAATCACAACCACTTTCCTCATCAAGCGATTATCTTGCCTTGATCGAGAAGAGCTACATGACTTCACGGATGAAGTTCATTGTATGCTAATCACCATCCATAATGACTATACATAGCTCATTGCTTCCGTTGACCAAAACAACAACTCCGGACGAAGTATATGATTTTCTTGAACTAGCACCTCACAACTCTATTGTCGTGAATACTATCTACTACTCTTGTCTTTCTTGACATATACCTTGCACGCCATTGTTAATACAAACGATTTACTAATCTAGATCGTAAATATGTTTTGAGTTTCTTGAATAGTGCTTGTTAAGTTTGATAAACCTCTTTGTTATTTGTGAGATCGATCTCATATTAGTGTTAGAACCTCTTAAACTTGAAATATGATGCATTGTCAAAGTCATTGCATACCTTTTGTAAAGGTTCTGCTTAGCAGATAGACGGATCCCAAAATTTGTGCTTGACGGATCCCTACTCTTAGGGAACCGTGGGATCCGGCAAACAAAAAATGCAATTGCAATCATTGTATTTCAAACATGTCCTTAGAACACCTCACACTAAGCTAGACATAGTGGCTTAAGGCAAATTAAGTCCTTATCAAGTTAAGTAGATCTCTTCTAATCACACATAACTCACCTAGATCACACTCAAGACGTTTTTAGATCTATCGTTTCATCCAAAACTCACCATATTTCCGCTCCAATGCTCACACATTGTTCCTCACAACTCAAAACACTTAGCTTGATATTTTTTTCAATTTTATCAAATTGATTTTAGTCATCTTTACCTCAAAATAGGTCAAATTCTAGGTTTTCCATTTTCTACAACCTTTAAGATACTTTTCAAAATGGTATCTTAAGTTACTATCTGGCCTCTAGGACCATTTAGCTCCATTTAACACTCTCAAGTTTTTAGTGTCATCTTTGTTCATTCATTGGTACTTATAAAAGTTCCAATTTCTTCCATATAAGGCAATCATTAGCTACATCACTCATTGCCCTTGAACATTTAAGTACCCTTCCATTTAAAGACACTTAGGAGAACTGAAACACTTAAAAAGTTATAGGCTTGAGACCTTACAAACATCATTTCCATCCTTTCCTAGCTGCTGAGAGCCGGATCCCTAGGATTAGCCTAGACGGATCCCCCATTGGTGGGAACCGTGGGATCCGGGTGACAGATTTACGTCAACTCTTGCTCAAACAATCACTCCAAGCTCATCTTGCTAACTTGAATACTCCACCTCATCCTAATTAAATCCCTAGATCAGTAAAACTCTGAAGTTGACTCTTGTGCATGCTAATCATCACACTCTAAAGGATATTAGAGACTTAAGTCTTGAGTGCACTTACCAAACCCACAAATGCTAAGATTTCCCATCCACCGAATCATCAACCGAAAGAGATAATAGTGCTAGAATCCCACTTCAACAAACCCAATCAACAATTGCCAAGAGAACCGCAAGAATTAGCATTAAACCTTTTGAGCTAGAAAAGGGTTCATCGAGCTCTAAACCAAACGTATCTAGTTCTAGCAAACCATCTAAGCCTTTATTCCTAGAGCATGTAATACACTCCTTCACCGAGCCTCTCCCTCACCCAAATCTCTATTCATTAGAGCATTCACCACCGAGAACTTCCCATTCACCAACTTTCTCGTTAAATAGGGAACCACCTACATCACCAACTAGTCCATCATTGGAAACAAGGAACCACCAAGGACGTGACCATATGGAGGAATTTCCATTACCACCATCCTCATTCTTAGTAGAACCTCATCCTACATTACTCAATGTAACCCTACCATCATTTGTAGAGCCTCCTCAAAACATCCAATCTCCTCCGGTTCCTAATCAAGACAATAATTGCTCTAATTGTCTAATCACCCAAGGACTTGTTCAAGAAGTACGAAATGAGTTGCATTTCATGTTTAATCATCTTCTTGAAAGATTGGACCAAATCAACAAGTCTACTCATCCCTAGACTCAAGCACATTGTTGCTTCTTAAGTTTTGGTCACTTATTAGTATTAGTAGAATATGTATTACATGGCTAAATCATTCTCTTAGTTTTTTGAGATTTGTTGATCATCTCTTATGTTTTATTGAATGATAGTTTATTTGCCATATTGCTTTGAGTATATGTTTGTTGGTTGAATACATATCTCATTTTGATGTTAACATTATTTGTTACATCACCATTGCTGAGTTGTGTTATCAGATAGACGGATCCCTGATATTTTCCTAGACGGATCCCTCCAAGGAGGGAACCGTGGGATCCGTGCAACAGAAGACCATTTTTCTACTAACTTGAGTCTTATTTGCAGGAAATTATGCATTATATACTTGTTTCCTAACCTTTGTTTTGTAGATTTTCAAAATACACATGAAGACTTTGACACCTTAAGCTAGCGGGAGCTTTGCGTCAAAGCAATACATTGAAAAATCACTTGCAATATTAGGATTACATTTCATGACGTCCCTTTGCAAAATTGCAATCATCAAGGGGGAGCATATTCGTCACATAGACGAAATCTTTTGCAAACTTAGTTGCAAATGAACTAGCTTAGTATTATTTTTACTTGACGCCCTCATAAAGGGATGGACTCGTCAAGGGGGAGTTAAGACAAGGTACTTTCACGTTACTTGCTCTCTACTTTTTCTTTCTTTTCACATGTTTTTCTTAAAACAATGTGTTAGTCTCATTTCGAAGCTCTTTTTGTTTCGACAAAAAGGGGGAGAAGAAAGTAAAAACTACAATTCAAACTTTTACGAATTTTAGTTTTTCCTTAAAATAATTTTATGTTTTGTCTTCAACAAAAAGGGGGAGATTGTTAATAAAAATAAGCCGTAAAAACGTTTATTTATATTTTACGATCTTCTAATGTTTTGTCGATAACAAACGTAAAATCATTTTAATGAAACAAATAAAATACGTAAATGGTTTGAGCCAATAGTTTTCTAACACACTTACGTTTTCACATAAAACACTAAAACAAGTATAAGTGATTTTATGATTTAGTATTACATATGTACAACAACTAGTGTTTACATATTTGGGTAAATATACACATAACTAGTATGTAGTATATTGGGTAATGTAAATGGTAGAAACTTAAGTACTTGACACATTGACTAAATTCATTGAATGTAGTTGGGTAAAACCCAAAGTCCAAGACCCAATGTATAGATATATTGTACCTTGGTGGGCACTCAAAACCATGGACTAGATGCATTGCATCTTGTAGATACATTGAATCTACTTGGTACCCATAACCCATGACCCATACCCAATGTCTAGATACATTGTACCTTGGTGGGCACTCAAAACCATTTGACTAGGTACATTGAACTCTTGAGATACATTGTATCTAGTAAGAAACCCATGGATCAACCCATAACCCATGACCCATAACCAAAATACCCATGGGTAAAGAGGAGCGTCTCACGGATCCCTAGCTTTACGCTAGCCGGATCCCTTGTGGGAGGGATCCGTGGGATCCGGGGAACAGTAGAATTTTTCCTCTATAAATAGTGAGCCATTTCTTCCTTTTTGCTCACCACTTCACACATACTTCTCCAAGTATTATATCTCTCTAACCTCAGATCCAAGAGATCTATGTAGTTTGTCTTTTGCTTTTGTGTGATTCTCTAGGTTCCTCTTAAAGGCGAGATCACCACTTCTGGAAGTCGAGCAAGCTCAAGTCCATGAGTTGCCATGCTTCGTTATCATCAAGACAACTGAAGTTCTCTTGTTGATAGTTCTTTCTTCCTCCATAGATGTTGAAGGCATTAGTGAAGGATGCCGAAAGAGTCAAGACGAAAGCATTAGTGAAAGGTGCTTATCTTCCGTGTCAAAAGCATTAGTGAAGAATGCTAAAGGTGTCAAGACGAAGGCATTAGTGAAGGGTGCCAAGCGTTGTGTCAAAGGCATTAGTGAAGGATGCCTAAGAATCAAATCAAGTGACATTAGGGAAGAATGCCTAGGTCGTATAATTGATGATGTGCATCGTTATACATATAAGTATTTGTTTATTTCCAACGATAGTGATATCCTTGATAGTGTTGTAACAAGGATTATATCTCCTTGAGATTAGGTGTTGTGTTGTGAAGGGTAGTAGTTCCTCCATAGTAATGGAACTAGGTGCTTAGCCTAGTACCTAATAAAGGGTAGGCGACGTTGTGATAGGATTAGTTCTCCTTGGTGTGAAAGAACTCGGTGGTTAGCCTAGCACCGTATAAAGGGTAGGCGACATTGTGTTAGGTATGGTTCGCCTTGGTGTGAAAGAACTCGGTATTTAGCTTTGTACCGGAAAAAGGTGTAAGCGACGTTGTGAAGGCTTCTCCGCCATAAGGAGATTGGTGTAGTGTTTACGAACTCTCCAGTAGGTGACTCGTGGAGTGGAGTAGGGCAAGGAACGTGTCCTTGTAGCCGAACCACTATAAATACTTGTGTCGTGGTGATGTGCTTCTTACTCTTTATCTTTCATTACACGCTTATATATTTATCTATCAACGTCCAACATAAACAACCAAATAGATTGACATAAGTCGATCTAAATATTTAAAAGGTAATTTTAAATTGGTAAAACTATTCAACCCCCCCTTCTAGTTTTCCACATAATAAGTCCGTCATCCACGTGGATCGACACTATTAATGTTAGGTTATCCGTAACCCATGCACATAACGTAAATAAATAAATACTTGAAAATAGTATTAAATGCTCATAAATAGCACATTTCGATAAACGTGCACTCGAAACATTAAATACTTATTTATTAGAAAACCTTTCCATTTTTAGTCGTTAGTTTCTACTTCAAATAGTAAATAACAAGACAAGTCTTGTTATCGATAGTTTTTTGTATAAAAGCCTTTTTATTATTTATGTTTCATAGTTTATTAGCATTTTCATATATATATATATATATATATATATATATATATCAAATTTAAATATTAGTTTCATATCGTTATTCGTTTCGAGTCCACAAGCACGAGTCATGACTTCTCGGCTTTTAAATCAATCAATAGCCCAAACTATACTAAAGTTCATGTTTCGGCGTTGTCGGGGTCAACTAGTGACTAAAAAGTCAAAGTAACACCGACGTCGCTCAAAGTTGACAATTTATATATTAAGTCCAAATTAAAGTCATAATAGCGCAACTCAATCTCAAATCAACCCAAATCAATCTCGCCAACCGATCAACCAACAAAAAATACCCGAAACCAATGTTATGACCCTAATGGTCATGACACGGTCATGGTTAAGGCCACGTGAAGCAAGCAAGCTCTAGAAGCTTTTCGGCTCCACACGTCTCATCCAAACACCAACAACATCAACCAACAAGCTACCACAATGACCCAACCCGGACCCGCGGTCCGTGGGTCACGTACGCCACCCAACCATGACCATCGTGGGTCATGGTGGCTTGCATGCCCCATATTCACATCCAAACACTCCCCAAATCACTTCCACTACAACCAAACACAATCAATCAACCTCCAATCATCATCCAAACATCAAACCCATCAACTATTCATAATCAAAAACATGAAACATGACCTAAAATGCAAAAACCCAACAATATGTTACACCACATGATACCAAATCACTAGCTACATGTTTATTTAAGTGTAAATTAGTTTTAATCCCATGTTTAAACCAAAACCCCTAAAATTCGTCCCATGTACGAGCCTAAGGAGACCCATATGTGGCTTCTTATGGCCAAAACAAGCTTGACCCATGTTTCATTTAACTTTTTACAACCCGATCTACAAGATTTAATGAAAACCCTAGAATCACGAATCTTATTTGTAAGAGTTGGAGGTGTTAATGTAGGCTTTTGTGAGAGATTTTTATATGGATGGAAAGAGGAAAGAGAGATCTACAAAATGGTGGTGGAGGTGCAATGTCACTCGCCGGATTTTGGCCGGAATATGGCCGGAAAGTGTCGGTTGGTGGTGGTTTTAGGGTTAGGGTTTGTTTAGGTGGAAGAGAGAAAGAGAGTAGAGAGAGAAAGTAGGTTAGTGTGTGTGTTTTTAGTGAGAGAAAGTAGAAGTAGAAATGAGGGAGGATGGTAGTTTATATACTTGGGAAAAAGACTAAATAAAAAACGTGGGGGAGGGGAGGGGGCGCCGGCCTAGGTGAAAGTGGGAGGGCCGAAGCCATAATTTTTCGTAACCAATCCCGTTTACCCATTCTTGAGCTCATATATTATCCTACGAGTGTCCCACGACATTCATTCGACTTTCTATTATGTTTATTTATGTTTTTCCACGAGTTTTGACTGTTTATTTGCCAATTTTCGAGTTACGGTCTAAAAGTTACGTTATTTATTGTTTTAGGCTTTTATAGTGCCGAATCGAATAGTGCATATAAAAAAGAGTTAAAGCTCACACGATAACTCATCCAATAACAAAATAAATCATAAAAGCCAATAAACGATATAAAATCAAGTCATGGTCGATAAAAATAGTGATAAAGGCAAAAGCTCGGTTTAGTTTAACGTAATGCGGTTACCTAAAATAGACTCCCTAAATTGCCAATTGTCACAGGGTATAAGTGGCATTAAATGGAATTCTATTCTCTTGGATTTCGATAAAGTAGTTCTTGGAGAGGGTAATCTTAAGGTTCAAAATCTCGGACTCCTTGGCAAATGGAAACGGAGATTTCTCGCGGAAACTTGTTCTCTTTGGCGCCAAGTTATCAAGGAATTTTATGGTGATGATGACTGTTTCGATTCTTCCTCTCGCTTCGTTGGTATTGGTGGCATTTGGCGTGACATTTTATTGGTTGTTAAGAAAACTGAATAGTATGTTAGTTCTTTCAAATCGCCGTTTATCAAAAGTATTGCAAATGGGTATGGCATGCGTTTTTGAAAGATGCTTGGTGTATTGACGGTCATTGTCTCATGGATCTATACCCGAGGCTTTTTGCCCTTGAAAATTACAAAGATTGCAAAGTGAAAGATCGTTGGCGTATGATCAATGATGTTTGGGGTGGTACATGGTCTTGGCGTTTCTCCCCTCGTAGTAGAGCTCTGGACGATCTTTCAGCCCTCACGTCCCGTATTGGCAACCTTGTCTCTCCTCCAATGGTCGTGATAAATGGTCTTGGAACGATGATGCTTCACGGATTTTAAAGTGAGATCTCTTACTTCCTTAATACATGATCATATGCTTATGCTTGGTGACAGTATTATTGACAAGCATCATTCTTGGAGTTCTTAAATATCAAGACCCTTCGATTTATTCTTAGTTTCTTAAGCTTTCTTTTATTTTTGTTCAGTTCTTTGTTATAGTTTTTTTTTTGCTTATTTCTCTTATCTCGGTTGTTTCATGTTATGGTTGGGCTTCTTTTCTTTAAGTTCTTTTGTTTATATATATTCATTTCTTAGCCTTTCAAAAAAAAAAAAAAAAAAAAAAAACTTGGTCATTTGATGACCAAAGACTTGAGGCCTTGTTTAGTAAAATAAGTGGTGTGGGTCATTTTTGTATGAGCCACTTATTATAGAGAGAACATTTTCCCCATTCAGAGGGAACAAGGGTTGGACCCACTTATTAAGTGGCTTATATGAAAAAAATAAACACCCCAACTACACCAAAGACTTTAGGGTGTGTTTGGTAGAGAGAAATGATAAAAGAGAAATGTAAATGAATCGAATTCCCTTATTTGGTTGGTTAGAGAAATTAAAATGTGGAGAATTGTGGAGAATTTGGGAGAATTGGTAAGGACTTGATAGTGTAAATTTTAAAGTTTGATTTCCATTCCTTTTGGTAAGGAAATTGGAGAAATGAGAATTGTTAGTATTCGTAATATTTTTTCATGATATGTGTTTTTTCTTTTTCAACTTATATTTGTACTTTATTTCCAATCATATGTTTTTTTTAAATATATTTTTTTAAAAAAATGAGTTTTTTTTAAATAAATACATTTAAAAAAAATACTTTTTTTTAAAAAATAATTTCTTAAAAAAACAAGTTTTTTTTTTTTTTTACATAAATACATTTTTAAAAAATAATTTTTTAGAAAAAACAAGTTTAAAAAAAAATACATTTTTAAAAAATAATCTTTTTTTAAATAATTTTTTTTTAAAGAAAGTAAATAAATTTTAAAAAAATAAATTAAAAAAAAAGATATACATTTTTAAAAAAATAAGTTATTTTTTTTAAATAATTTAATATATATATTTTTTTAAATATTCTTTAATAATTGTTATTTAGAAAAAATAAAAAATATTTTTTTTAAAAAAATCGACAAACAAATAATTGTGAGTTTTATATGACAAAATGTTATTTAAATAAAAAAAAAATCATTTCTCGAGTCAAGTCTCTGTTGTTAGCAAACATTAAAATTAAACAAAATTCTCTACTGATTTTTATTTTTTGAGATTCTATTCTCAGTTTCGTCTCATTTTTTTGAAATTTTCTCTAACAAACGTGCCCTTAGTGGCTCATAAATAGTTGGCTCATATTTATCTTGAGAAGTAAATATCCAAATCTACCACATTTATATGCCACCAAACCCTGTGGATCTTTGTTCAAAAAAAAGAAAACCCTGTGGATCTTGACCAAAGACTTACTCCGTACTTTTTTGGAACTAGACCAAAGACTTACTGGCTCATAAATTGTTGGCTCATATTTTATGGGAATTGATACTCACATACAATACTGTAATGCATAAATGATGGTGAGTGCATAAAAAAATATGGTGTGAGTATCACCTCCCATATTTTATCTTGAGAAGTAAATATCCATACCTACCACATTTATATGCCACTAAACCCTGTGGTCCTTTTTGTACGTTAGTATTTATAGTCAGCTTCATATTTTAGTTTGACACAAAGAGTAAACAAGATACAAATTCAAATTAAGATCAAGATGTTGAATCCAGCTTCAACTTCGAATCCAAGTTGTATAATTGAAGTTTACCCATACCCTTCACATTTTGTTGCCCCAAATTTCGTTACCATGAAGCTGGGCGGTAAGGATACGTATAATGTTTGGGAAACACAAATTCTGTGTCTCTTAAAGAGTCATCATATGTTTGGTTTCATCGATGGCAAGTTCCCAAATCCTGCGGGGAATGGGAAGAGTAAAAAGGAAGATATAGATGCATGGATTGCATCAGATTCCCTTGTCAAATGTTGGATTCTTGGTACACTTTGTGACGGGGTAGCCAAGAAGGTTGTCAATCGTCTCAGACCCAAAGACAAGAAAACAGATTTCAGTGCAAAAGATTTATGGGATGAACTGCAACGTAGTTATGGTCCTTCAGGTACAATATTTCCTTTGCTAATCGAAGTTTTATTTGTTTGGTTCTACGATTTAGACAAATAGTTAAAATAGTTATGCTTTGAACTTAAAAAGTTAAAAGTCCAAGACCTATGCATTACTGAAACATCGTTGGTTTATTTTTCTTATGCAAAAATCTTCTACAATAGCCAACTTTCTTTTATTGTTACACTTTCATCATATTGTCAGTTTACACCGCTTGGCCGTATATCTCGTATTTGCATTTTTACACCCCTTGCCCTAAAGTAACTTCTTGATATTAGTTTAATATATCAATTAGGTGGACTTTTAGAAGAACCAAGTGTAAATTCAAGTACACACTCTTGAGATGCTGTTACCAATTGGGCGTTAAATCTGAAGCTATATATATATACACACGTCTTTGCTTTAGTTCGTTGTTTGAAATCCATGGTGATTTAAATTAAAACGCATACCTTATATGTTCTTGTTTTTCTTAACCTTGATAACCAAATTGGAAATCTTGATCATGTAGAAACAAAATTACCAACAATACAACCAAGATCAGAAATGCAAGAGATATCAGTATCTGAAGATGCAAAATCGAAAGACGAAAGTCTTGACCCCGACGAAAAGTCCATGAAAGAAATGGAGAAGCGATTGCTTTATGATTACATTATAGAAGGACATACAAAATATGCAATAGACATATTACAAAGAGAAAGTCTTGAGCCCCGGGACAAACTCACGAATAATGGAAACACAGTACTCCATGTAGCAGTGGGTTCTTCTACCAAGAATCATCATGAATTATTAAAGGAATTGTTGTCAATGACGCCCAAAGAGAAATTATTAGATATAGTAAATTCAGATGGAAGCAGTCCTCTTCATGTTGCTGCTATTGGTGCCGACATTGAAGTTGTCAACATTCTGGTGGAAAGAAACCCTGAATTGTTATTAGCCAAAGACAAGGAGGGTCACACTTCACTTGCCTTATCGGTTTCCAACATGCATACCAAGACATCTCGGTGTTTGTTTGGGCACATGAAAGCACATGGGTATGGTGATCTTTTTAGAGATCAAAGTGGCGAGGAGATTGTCGTTCTTGCTATTTCTTGTCAAGATTTTCGTAAGTGTCCTCTATTGTCTTCAAAGTTGTGATGAGCTTGTCATTTTATATACCACTAATTAATTTTCTGAAATATGTAGACTTAGCAAGACAAATAATCTATTATTACCGCGGTGCCGCCATACTTTCTGATAGTGATGCTGTATTGATGGCTTTAGCTCAATATTTTCCACGTGAACTCAACTTTTGGGAAAGAAGAGGTGATGAGTTTATTCTTTAACATTTTAATTAATCTTTAAGCCTTTGTGCATAAATTTGTTCATTTACGTTGCAGACTTCAGAACGGATATCAATAGATACGCGCGTAGGTTTCGAAGAGCCGACGAGTATAATAACTCATGCTGGACAGTGCTATCAGCAATGCTATTGCAATTTCTCGTTTATATTTTTATTGGTAGGTAACTAATTACGATTTCTTGAGTTTATCTTTCACATACATTAACAGACTAAACAAATAAAAAATTATGAGTAAAAGATTTTTTTAACGCAATGTAGTATAAAAAACATTGTGTAATGTTACAAAAAATTAAACTACCAAGGAAGATTCAATCTGGTTGGTGACATCCCAAGAACCGCTAGTTCCACCCATTAGAGGGACACATGTCACTCCCTCGCCCCGCCCTTAGCGTTAAATTATTTTTTCTTTGGAGCAAATTACTTTTTGAGAAAATTCAAGAGGACAAAAATTTGAGTTGTGGTCATCATTTGGTACAAAAATACATCTTTGGCAAAAATATCATATGCGAATGTGCGATTCAACTAATTTGTTGGCACGTGTCCAGACGAGAAATACAATTCCAATCATTTGCAAGTACAATCACTATCAAATCTTGTTTGACTTTTATAAACAAATGTGCGAATGACGAATGTGCGAATAAAATCTATTTTATTGGGAAGGAACACCTTTTCAGGAATAAAATCTTTTTAAAATCTACTTTACTTTTTGCACATTAGTCAGAATTTGCACAACCATCGTTCGCACATCTGCTGGTCAGGGATTGTACTAATGGTCGGGGTGTAGCCAACAAATTATTGGAAATGTACTTTTGCCTTGACACGTGTCAACAAATTAGTGAATCGTACATTCGCACATAACCATTTTAAAAAGAGATGTATTTTTTGTACCATATAATGACCACAACCCAAGTTAAAAATAAGATTACCGTATTTAAGAAAAAACTCGCATCATTTGTTTTTCTTTTTCTTTCTTAGGACGTGATATTTTTTCATCTAGCCATACCTTTTTTCCCCCCTTCTTCTCTCTCTTAATTTAATGAAAATACATATGTGTTTTTAACAATGATTCACATATTCTATACTTAATATTTAACTTATAGGGTAAAGTTAAAATAAAAAGACAAATATCCGTAAAAAGAATAAAATGATTTTTATTTTTAAAAAAATTATTCAAAAGTTCCAAAAAAATCCACAAGATCGAGTATGTTGGTGCATAAAACTTTGTGAAAACATTTTTAATAATTTTTAGTTTTGATACGTTTTTTTTTTAATGCATAAAAAATGAATTTTGATGCGCAAAAAAATTTGATGCACAAAATTTTAAACTTGTTTTAGTTAGATGCGCAATGTTATTTTGATGAAAAAAGTCAAAAAAAAGTTGGGTGCAAAAACCAATTTTTGATGCACAAAAAAAACGATTTAATGCACAAACGTATTCTTTCATAATTTTTTTTTCGGAAAAAATATCCACTCTTAGAAAAATTTCCTTTACAACTTTTTCATGCACCATCATACCCGATCTTGTGGAATTTTTCGAGAACTTTTTTTGAAAAAAAAATCTTTTTATCTTTTAACGGATATTTGTCTTTTTATTTGATCTTTATCCTACCTTATAAATGTTAAAATAAAGTTAAAAGCCGCAGGGAGCAATTTGAATAACTAAAAGAGAAATTGATTGTTGTATTTATGTAATTAAGCGATTCAACACTTATTTAGTTATATTGAAAATTTCAGTGACACAAAAACGATGTATTCTAGCTATAAAATGGCTCATTTGATAACTAAAACTTACTGCATTAAGTTTATAAAGTTATCGTAACAAAACATAAAAAGATTTATTATATTAAAAAAAATTGTAGTCGTAGGGAATGTGCTCACTAGTTATAAATTGTATAAAACTTTAATGCCAAATAAAATTAGAGATAATTCTCTCTATATATATATACTAAGGTGATCATTAAACGACGCCGCATTCGACATCCATAACTAAAAAGATACTATCCTTTTTCCCCAAAATCTAAGCTCACATATAAGCCTAAAAAAATTTTTTATAAAATACACCCTGTGTTATTTAATCACTTACAAAAACTACTTTAAACTTTATATAGCAAATCTATTTACCCCGAACTATCCAACACCTTACGAAAACTACCTTGATTTTTATATAACAAACTTTTTTTTTTTTATCAAATATGAAGCAGATAATCAGATATCTAGCGATTTTTTTGATAAAAAAATATATTGCCGGAACGGCCTTTCGATTAAAAACAAAACGAGCCTAATAAACTTTATTTACCAGATATCTAGCAAATATATTGCGATTTCATTGACAAAAAATATACCCCCGGAAAGGCCTATTACAAATAAGATGAGGCCGTACAAATTTATAAAAAATGTTGAACTTTAGTACATATTGTTTTTGGAAAAAAAAAAAATATCTATCGATTTCTCTAATAAAAAACATGTCATCGAAAAACCATCTGGATTACGAGCCAAACGAGACAAATATTGATATATTTTCCGCTAACGGGTTAAAAAACAAATGGACAATCTTTTGTTCTATATTGCACTATCTAATACCAAAGTTAAAATTTATTGGCACAAAGACTTCCAAAACGCCTCGCACCAACGAAGTGATGCACTGATTAGAATCATTGTTGGATATGATTATTTTTATAGTCCAGTGATAGTATTAATTATAAATTACTTATGCTAATATCGTGACCCCGTACAATTCCACTGATATTATATATTACTGTTTCTTGAGTCCAAATTAAACTTTAGATTTATTAAATTGTCAAAGTAAAAAAAAAAACAAATCTCTTTCGCATGAAATTGAACCCAGGCCAAGTTGCCACTGGGCTTAGCGCATTATCATTTCATATTTCGCCAAATTCTGTATTTATCATAGAGCTGATTTTCGTTTAATATCTCTTAATACCAGGGCGTAGTATGGTACGCCTAATGTATAAATAGATAATTATAATTACTTATAACATTATGACCCCGCAATTATAACTATCATTCCATCTCTAAGCAGGCTTCCACGCTATAGTAACTGCCTTCCTCCTATTCCTTAAGGCGATTGGTAAGATCAAAATTAGAGGATAAAAAAGTTGCTAATTTCTTTGTTTTCTTTATATTCTGATATGTCTTTATGTTGCAGCAGTGCACCCATTCATTAAAGATACGTCTCAAGTTTATGAAGATGCAAAAGGTCTATTGCGCAGTGTATGTAGAGAGAAGAAGAAAAAAGATAACTCAAGCACCTACCATCAATATTACAACAGTTCGATTTTTGAAGCCACAAGAAGGGATTCATCTAGTTATTATTATATTAATCCTTTTCTTTTCCTCTTCTCATCTCAACTTCTAAATCGCTCCTATTTCATCAAGATCTGGTAAAATCAAATACTGCCAACATTTTCTTCACCTCAACCCGATCCCACCGGTGCTCTTTGATTGGTCGCCGGACATCCGACGCGCCGCCACGCGCCTGCGCGTATTCGCCGGAATTTTTATTTTCAGGCGATCAGGCCCGACACCACTTCGCCTTGGGGTTCGTGGGTTTCCGGCCAACCAGGAGCAGCAACAAGAGCCGGCTAAAGGACGGTATATTTTGTTATTTTTTCTGTTTTTTTTGTCTCTTTTGCAGGTTTTTGGAATAAAATTCCGGGGAGTGTTGCTCCACAACTACCCCGAGTCAGATTATAGCTTTTGCCGGAAAACACAGCCTGCCGCCGCTGACCACCTCCGGCCGCCACCACTGCTGACCGGATTTTTTTTCCGGTAGCAGCAGAGCGTTTGTCTTCTTTCCCTCTATTACTCTTTTACTCTTATTTCTTATATATTTTGTGCTTTCTTTTGTTTTCTTGGCAGTAGCCTTTACAGCTTGTGGTCTTAGGGTTGGTTGTATTGCTTTCTTATCCCTCTTTTGTTTTATTTTCTGTGTTGTGCTTGTTTTTTAGGGTCGGTTAGTTCCTAGGGCTGGTTGTAGCCTAGTTGGTAGTTTGTTGGCGATAGGATAGACACTAGGGTTGTCGATGGTTACCTGAGGTCATGTCTTTCCGGATTGGGAGGAGTTGTTGGGGTTGGCGGTGTAGGGGATATAGGCGGGGTAGGTGGAGTAGGCGGGGTTAGCGGGGTAAGCGGGGTAGATGGCGTAGGCGGGGTTAGCGGGGCTAGCGGGGTAGACGGGGTAGATGGCGTAGGCGGGGTTAGCGGGGTCAGCGGGGTTAGTGGAGTAGGCGGGGTAGATGGGCCTAGGGTGAGTAGGGGTAGCGCTAGGGTTGCGTTTCCCCGTAGGATCAGGGTGGGTAGTTGGAATATTGGGTCTTTGGCCGGTAAGTTTTGAGCTTGTTGGCGTTGAGGAGACATAAGGTAGACATTGCGTGTTTCCGGAGACTAAATGGAAGGGCTCTAGCGAGGGAGGGTAACTTGGTACAAGCTTTGGTATTCGGGACTCTAGGATGCGAGTAATTAGTGGGAGTTATTTTGGCGGGCCTCAGGATAATGTGGTGCAAGTGATACGGAGGAGCGATAGGATCATGGCGATTACTTTGGTTATTGAAGGGGAGGCCGTTAATGTAATTCTGCGCTTATGCACCACAGGTGGGCCGTAGTGAAGTGGAGAAGAAGAGCTTCGGGACTCGCGATGATCTTGTTAGAGTTCCGTCGGACCGGCGTCGATCTTAGGAGGTGATTTGAGCGGCCATATTGCGATGGATGGGTACGCGGGGGTCCATGGAGGTTATGGCTTTGGAGATAGGAGCGGCGAGGTCGTCGATTCTTGACTTTGCTACGGCTCACGACTTGGTGGTAGTGAACTCCTTCTTGAAGAGATGTTTATTTGATCACCTTCCGGTGGGGGCCACAACACCTTATCGACTACTGTTGGTTCGAAGCGATCTGAAAGAGCATGTAGGGACTGTAGAGTTTTCCTAGGAGAGGCATGCACATCTCAACACAAATTGTTAGTGATGGATGCTCTTTTTGAGAGGCATCTCCAGGAGAGTGGAGGCCAGGCACCGAGGATACTTTGGAAGAATTTATGCGGTGAGGCGGTGAGGCGTTTAGAGCGAAAGTACCGGGAGGGTCTTTCTACGGTCAGAAGACTTGTCTGCTAGTGACGCGGGACCGGATGTGGAACTTCGCTTGCCGGCATCATTAGGACGCAGCGAAAGGATTCCCTGGGTGTGACTAGAGAGGCAACGAGGTCCCAACCCGAAGAGGGAATCGTGGTGGTTTTCGAGGAAGTGCAATCAAAGTTCTTTGTAAAACAATCTAGGTTCAGGGAGCTTGGTGTGCCGAGAAGGCCACCATGATGACATTTTGAGGAGAGGTATAAAGTAGCTAAAGAGAAAGCGAAAAAGCGTAGTAGCACTAGCGAAGGACAAAGCGTCTGAAGATTTGTATAAGAAATTGGACTCGAAAGAGGGGCCTAACGATATATTTAGGATTGCTAAAGCTCGAGAGAGAAGAAGGAGGATTTAGGAAGCGTTAAATATATCAAAGATGAAGGTGTCGGACCATTGTTAACGAGGAGGATATTAGGAGAAGATGGGGAGAGTATTTCGCCTCTCTTTTCAACGTAGGAACTCCTGAAGGTAGCGGGGATGAAGAGAACCACGACCAACGACGGAGAGTGCTACTATTCGAGGATTAACCAACGGAAGTGAAGGTTGCACTACGAGAAGATGGGAGGTAACAAAGCGGTGGGGACTGGACCAAATCCGGTAGAAGCTTGGAGGTGTATGGGTGTTGTGGGGTAGCAGGTGACCTGCCTCTTCAACAAGATCTTTTCCGGCGATAAGATGCCGGAAGAATGGAGACTCGGTGAAGTCATCCCCATTTACAAGAACAAAGGGGATGTGCAGGTGTGTAGCAATTATAGGGGCATCAAGCTTCTTAGCCACACCATGAAGCTTTGGGAGAGAGTTATTGAGAAGAGGTTGAGAAGGGAGACGAGGGTGTTGGAGAACCAATTTGGTTTATGCCGGAAGGTCTACGATTGAGGCTATTCACCTTCTTAGAAGTCTCATGGAGAAGTTCAGAGAGACGAAGGACTGCATATGGCGTTCCTTGACCTTGAAAAGGCGTATGATAGTGTTCCACGCGAGTTGATTTGGAGAACGCTGATTGATAAGGGTACACCAAGGAGATTTGTACGAATTATTAAGGATATGTATGAGGAGGCTAGGACCCGTGTTAGGTCCAGTGGGGGTCTTAGAGTTTTTCAGGTGGAGGTGGGCTACACCGAGGGATCGTAGTCCTTATCTCGCCTTGATCCTAGATGAGTTATCTCTAGGGATCGAGAGGGCATCCCGTGGAGCATGATTTTTGGCGACATTGTGTTAGTGGCGAGTTCGGCGGAAGGGTTAAACATCGGACTTGAGCAATGGAGGAGGCTCTTGAAAACAACGGCTTCGTGTGAGTAGAGAAGTCCAGAATACTTGAGATGTGACTTTGGGAGGATCGAGATAGGCCATCACGACGATATTCGTATTGGTGACCACACCCTGCCACCCAAGGAGTCCTTTAAATACACAGGATCGATGATTCACAAATCGGGGAGGATAGACGAGGGCGTGTCTCATCGGATCGAGGCCACATTTGGCGAGATGGAGAGCGTCTGGAGTACTTTGTGATAGGAACGTCCCCTTTAAGCAAGGAAAATTTTATAAGGTGGCGATTAGATCGGCTTTCTTTGTCTGAGTCGAGTGTTGGCCCATCACCGGCACTTGCAAAGGGTTGAGTGGTGAACTGAGAATGCTAAGATGGACTTGTGGCAAAACATTCTGGACATGATTAGAATGGAGTTTTGAGCAAAACTTGAGGTCGAGAATATTATCTTGAAGATGAGAGAAGGAAGGTTGAGGTGGTTCGGGCATGTCAGGAGAAGGCCACAAACAGCACCTGTTAGAAGAGTTGAAGAGCTCCTAGTGGATGGCGTGAGAAGAAGAGCGGGACCTTTCGGTGGGAAGAAGGCGAATTAAGCTCGACATGAAGGAGCTTCTCTTGTCCGAGGACATGATCTCAGATAGGAAGGCGTGGAGAGATAGAATTAGGATCTGCGGGTAGTTGTTTTAGGGTAGGAGCTCGGTGGCTTTTGTCTTCTTTAGAGGCTAGGCTTTTGGTGTCTCTTTGTTGCCCTGCCCTTGCTTTTGGGTTTGGTTACCGCGTCTTTGCTCTGCCGTAGTGATTTAGGCGGTCGTTGTTTTCTTTGTGTAGGTGTTTCCCTTGCCGTGCCTTTGTTTTGCCCAGTGTGTTGCTTTGCTTTGCTCTGTGTGTGTTTAGGTTTGTCTGCTGTTGTTGCCTTGGTCCCTTTTGTTTGTCCTTTGCTTTTGTCTTTGTCTTGGTTTCTTTCTTCTTTTTTGTTTGTTTTGTTTGTGTTGTATTTATGTGTTTGCGCGCTTTGTTTGTTTTTGCTTTTACCTTATACCTTTCTTGCATCTTGTTTGCTTTTTGTCTGGTGTTGGTGCCTTGGTTCCTTTTGTTTGTCCTTTGCTTTTGTGCCTTTGCTTGGTTCTTTCTTAGGTTTCTTGTGTTGTTGTTTGTGCTTTATTGTGCGTGTTGCGTGCTTTGTTTGTTTGGCCGCTACCTTATACCTTTCTACGCATCTGTTTTCGCCTTTTGCTCTCTTCTTTTCTCACCCGCACACATGCGCACTTGCCGGAGGTCTCGTTGGAAGCGAGTCTCTCTACTCAGGGTACATCCTGGGATAGGGGTACGATCTGTCTACATTTTACCTCCCCCATACCCTGCCTCGGTGGGATTGGGTTTGTTGTTGTTGTTTGTTAATGAAGATGGTCACAATTTTATTCAATATTCGGTGATCAATCGTTCAGAGAAGATTTACAACCTAGTATATGAAATGAGCGAACACAAGAATATTTATAAAACAGTCAAAGATTCATCTGGAAATACCCTTTTGCATTTGGCTGCAAGATTAGCACCTACCAACAAATTGAATATAATATCGGGGGCAGCTTTGCAAATTCAACGTGAACTACAATGGTTCAAGGTAATGTACTTTAACTAATGACTCGAAGTTTGAATTTTATTAAGCATACATAAAATTCTTAAGACGTATTATACTACATCTTCCAAGGTTAATATATTTCGTAATATTTATTAGGAAGTTGAACGATTTGTTTGTCCTTTAAACCGGATACAAAAGAACTCAGATGGCGAAACACCTGAAATGGTATTCACAAGAGAACATAAAGACCTAGTGATCCAAGCAGAGAACTGGATAAAGAAAACTGCCGAGTCATTCACAATTACAGCCGCACTTATAATCACCATTGTATTTGCAGCGGCTATAACTGCGCCAGGTGGAAATAATCAGGAATCAGGGATACCGATTTTCACTAACAACCCTGCGTTCACAGTCTTTGCTATATCAGATGCGATATCATTATTCACAGCTGTTACGTCGCTGTTAATGTTTTTATCGATCCTTACGGCACGTTTTGCGGAACAAGACTTTCTCTTTAAGTTACCCACGAAGCTGATTATTGGCCTCACTATGTTGTTCATCTCGACGACAGCAATGATCATAGCTTTTGGAGCAACCTTGTTCCTTGTGTTTGGACAAGGTAACTTTTCGATGCTTATTCCGATAGGTGCATTGACATGCCTTCCAATTACGTCTTTCGTGACCCTTCAACTACCTCTTATTGTAGAATTGATACGTGCTACGTATTGTGGTGGTTTTTTTGTTAGGGAAAAATATGGCTACTTCTATTGAATCAATTGTAACCGTGGGTGTCGTTCCCTAAGGATATTGCGTGATGTTGTTAAATTTATATTGTTTTGCATCATTTCCATCTGTCAATGGTTTCTTATGTGTAACACCAGCTTGTTTTCAACACATGGTACCTTCAGAAAATTCATTTCAGAAACTTAGTCACACCATAATCACTAAGCATAAAGAGGAATGATTTTATTCATGCATTGTAAAGAAAATATTTTGTGTTATCTACTATATAAACCACCTAAACACTTACATCAATGGTAATGATTCGTGAATTATATTGAATTTATTGTTGTGGTGAAAAAAATTATTTGTTTGATTCTTTTTCGGTCTGTATTGTGGATTGAAGAACCCAGTTATATTTTGATATTGTTTCTTTCATGAATTCATGTTAATGCTCATCAATCAGTAAGTTTTTCTTCAGTGTGAACCGAGATATCGTTTCTGTAGTTCTATCATTCATTCGGCAGAAGATTCGTTAAGGTAATTTGCCGAACAATGGGTGGACGCTAATTTTGAACTGCTTCCGATTTCTAAAAAATAGAGCTTTTTGTTAATCTGTAATGGGGTTGATAACTTTTTGTCTATGTTTGAAAATTGTTGTACTTATAATCTTAGTTTTAAGAACATCAGCAGTTTTGATGAAAGTATGTAACTGCTTATTTTAGTGTAAATAAGCATATAAATACACTTATAAGTACTTTCAATAGACAATCCCAAACACCCCCAAAAGCAATTTAGGTGGTTTCTAAGAATTAAGAATTGAGTTTATGCGACTTCCAGCCTGTTTGGCCTATTGGAGACTATACGAGCAAATCGGCCCATTTATAAGTATGTGAGTCGAAATCACAATGTAAGTCATCGGAATCTATTACTGATTTAGAATTTTGTATCCATGCAGTCACACGCAAATTTCCAAAAAGATCAAATGAATGTTTTTGTTTGCAATATTGCAGAAGATAATCTTTGTGACCATATTATGCCTGCTTCTGTCGACATTGTTACATTGGTAAGAATTGACAACACAACTTAATGGTTCTGATTAGGGGCTGTGAACATACATAAATTGTAAATGAAGTGCGAATTAATGGTGCACACTTAAAAGGTAACTGACAATGGTGTATCTGAACACACAAGTTGGATAAAAGGTAACTGACTATGGTAATGATCTTATTTTGCCTATAAAAACCATCTATCCCTGTAGACGCTAGCCCTTTTGACTGTTTTTCACCTACCCAAAAATGCCAAAAAATCATAAATTCAAAAGTTTTAGGGTCTTTTTATACGTTAAAACCAAGGTTGTTACCGAATATAAAGGTTTAACCAAAGTCAGTTACCTTGTAAAATTTGCCCTTCTTTGTAATTCCAATTTTGGATCTTTCTTTCTTCACGTTTCTTATGTCTGCATACCATACAGAATTTGCAGCCTAATGGTTATGTTCTCAAGTGAGTCTCCAAACTTCTTATGGTAACGTTATTAGAATGTAATAGCAGCAATAAACCAAAAGATTTACCAGAATTTTGTGGGCATTTTGCAGGCAATGCTAACGAGTAAGAATCAGGTTATCAGTGGGAACTTCTATTTCCATGGAGATGCCACTGTAATGATCCTGCGGTATTTTGGTCATCATTGTATATGCTTACATGTTTCACGTTATGTTATGTTATGTTATTATCAAAATATGTTATGTTATTATCAAAATATTTCTGTAGTTAAGTATTTGCAAGAGCTGGATTTACTGTACTGGATGTGAATACTTACAACAGAGAGATCGAAAATTGAGCTAGAAATATTAGCATGCGGTGGTATTATTCAATCCTTCAACCTATGAAATTGATTATTTTAACCAAAGTACATAGGACTCTATGAGCGAGTCAAATGGGTAAAATAAATATAGAAAAAGTCAAATGGGTCAAACGGGTTGAGTGTTGTCCAAATTGTAAATTATTAGTGTGCAAAACCTCTTTTATCATTCTATTAAAAAAAGAAAAACTTTATTATTTGCCACACTATTGTTTTTAACAGAGTTGGAAGGTTCGGTGAAAAAGTGCTCAGGTCGACTAACCCATACTAAAATGACACGTTTAGCCCGTTTAGCCAACTCTATGGTATGCCACATGACATTTCCCTATTCTAAGTCAATCTTTCTTTGATCTTAGGCATTGGATACGAGCAGTTTTCAGACGATCGTGACCATAATATAATTCCACAGTCAAAAACCACAAATCGCCAATTCTGGCTTGTGGGTCAAATGTCCTACTGCAGCATCTTTCACCTGACTTGATCCATCTGATTCCCCTCATGTAAATGATGGATGAATAGATATCTTTGAATGATATTATATTCTGAAACATAGATATAAAGGCTAAGTTTATGGAATTACAATGTTATTTAGAATTTATTGCAGTCACAGGTTTCATTAGTGTTTCCTAAATAGTTCTTGTTGCATGTAAGAATCAAAACTAAATGAAACAGTATTTATCTAAACTCTCTTCATACATATTGCTAAAAAGACTCAACATGGTAAATCATTGGTTGGAGCAAAGTAGCCTCAAAATGAAATACAAACTTCAGCACAGAAAATGACTTTCATATTGCATATCCAGTTCCAGAGATGGTTGACATTCAACATGACTTTTAAATTTTGACTTTCAACATGACACTAAAAATTCAAAACCATTCATTATAAGCCAGAAACCTCTTATTAGGCATTATAATGATCCATCGATTCTGCACATTAAACCCTAACACTGTTTAAGGATCATTGATCCAATCTTCCTTAATTTCCTCATGGTTTATGTCCAGTCATTGGTCAACATGCCAGCTTTGAGCTATTTGGTCAACTTGAGGTGAATTCTTCGCAGTCAAGCTTGCTAATTTTAGCTTCAAAATACCATAGACAAACTTAACCTTATGGGATGCAGTAACCAAAGCCATAGCACGAGCAAAAAGAGAAAATGCAGGTTGTGGCTTATAGAAATGGCCTCTTCTTTTTCCTTGTTGTGGAATAATAATTGTACAAGCAGCCTTAACTACCAATGTATCAAATTGTTAATTTGCAGATATCAAGATCCACCTTTCTGCGAACAACAAAATCTTCAAGATTAACTACAAATGAACCTGATTCATCTCGTGTATGCACAACAGATGCAAGCCCTGGTGCTCTTAGAGGTTCAAGCACAGCCCAAAGAAGCTCGCCTGTTATAACCTCAGATCAGAAACGACCCGTTTCTAGGAACACGTCAATCAGAAACCTAAAGAACTTTGAATCGACCCTTAAGGGTACTGAAGGAATGTGACTTCAAAACCACTGAGTTAAGTTGCAATATTGAAACTTTGGCACAGTCGGCACTCCCGCTTGTAGATTTGTTCTTTGAAATCATTTACACTTTTTATAAAGCACTTTAGTACTATACAAGGTGCACTGGATTTGAATTGCAGAGTATCTGAATCACTCGTCGCCAGAACGAGAATTTTGATTTTTCTTAATGAACTTAATGGTTTTGTTAGTGTTGAAAGTATCATGTTGTGGATATCTTGTGAAGGTATACAATATCAAAGTTTTGAGTTTGCTTTTATTTACAGTAAATGTTCCATTATTAAAACTTGGTTTATTTAAATTTTACCTACAGACTGTTGACAATGATCTTGCATTGAAAATCTTCATCAAAGCAAGAGCAACACCAAAAGTTGTTGCAGCTTTTTCCGAGCGAAGGGAGTTTGATAAAATTCTTATTTACTCGAAGCAGGTAGGCGTAACTCTCTGTGCAGCTATAGATTTTATTTATACAAGCACACTTTTATATATATGGCAGAAGTATCCTATAATCACTCTTCATTCGGTGTAGGTTGGGTATACGCCTGATTATTTGCTCCTTCAGCAAACAACTTCGATCAGATCCCCAGGTATTAGACTTTTTTTAGTAATGGATATCTATATATATATTATTTGTTCAATATGGCAACCTAAATGCCGTATGTAAGAACTGCGCTTCAGATTCATGCAAGGAAGCTTGATTACTTTATGTTGCTTTTTGAAAGGGCTGTTAGTTTGCTCTCTTGATGTCCCAAATGGAAGCAGGTGTTTTTGTCCAAGCCCTCCAGGTTGGTTAATGTGCCAAATTTGTCTTTTTCCGGTGAAGGTATCTTATTTGATTGATTAACATTTGTTCTTTCTGCATATCAAGCGTGTCATTGTAAACACTCATGCTATTGAGCCACAAGTTTGCCTGTCCGTGGACCTTTTTACTTTACGTTGTAACATTTATCTGGACTAGCACCTAACTATTTTGCTTTTTTAGTATCTTGTCGAACTATTTGGGACGCTGTCAAAGGAGTGGGCACTTGAGTGCATGAATGATATTTTACTGGTCAATCTAAGGGAAAATTGTACAGGTAATTAGAAATGGTCAGTTTTGGAAGTCAAATAAAAAAAGCAGAAGCTTTGAACTCTCTGTGATTTTCATTTTCATTTTCCACTTTGCTGACCATTGTATTTACTGTAGGTTGCCAAAGAATACTGTGAGCAGCTGGGTGTTGAAGCGTGTATCAAACTCTTTAAGAAATTTAAATGATATGGAGGTCTATAATTCTTCTTGGGGTCATATTGAGCTCCAGGTAATTAGCTGATTATAAATGACACATATCTATGCAAAACAGCTGTAGGTTTACTGTGTTTGACGTGTACTGTCACTAAGTATTGTTTAACATCACAGCGAGGATCCTGAAATTCACTTCAAATACATTGAGGCAGCTGCAAAGACAGGACAAATCAAGGAGGTTGAGCACAAATCAACATAACAATATATCAAATGTCAAATTAAGATTAATTGGAACTAATCCATAACTTCTTGATTTTTTGCAATTGAATATCTAACACCCTTGAGCAAACACATCAGATTCTGGGTCTTGTCTAAATTTATTTTCTACTTTCTACAGAACACAAAGTCGAACTTACTATAGAAAAAAACACCATCAAGTTAACATTTATTACATAATAACTAGGAACCTTTATTACCAGAAATAGAACAAGATTTATTACACTTTTATTGTAAGCCTAATTATAAAGGTCATCGACATCAGCTCCACCAGTTGGGGCACGGCCACTCGGCTCTGAGAACCTGAACTTGGTGCCAATCCCACTAGACTGTTGCAGTGTTTGAGCAAAGGCTACACCCTCCGAATGACAGCGTCACTCACACTCCTCCGAGCAAATTTCATCGACTCTTCAAACCTGTGTTGCAATAGAGTCGAGTTCATCGAACAAGTAGTGAAATTACTACACCCTAAACATTTTTCAATCAGTTTGACCCATTTGACCTGTTTCCACTTTTAGCTAATTTCCTTTAGTTTGGCATGTTTGAGATAAAACACAACACAACAAAATGATCCGATGACAAGTTAATGGGCTGAAATTGCCACCTCTAGAAATCATTCAAATCATTCAGTGTTATCTACTATGCAAGTATCTTGCTATGGACAGTGGAAACTCTATGAATGAGAATGTAGTCATGTTACCTCTTTCTGGGATAGAGCTTACGAGTACATCATTCTCTTCAAGTACATGTGCTGTAAATGGATGCTTAATTGATTGACATGCCTCGAGAGCTGTAAAAAGATATTGGAAACTTGTTAACAACAAGCCGTAACCTGATCCAACCTAATCAATACAATTAAGAATGCACATATCATCAAGATTGAAGTTAATAAATCATCCACCATTATGATTTTTCAGCATTAAAGAAAATTATTTAACTTCAGAAATGAAACATTATGTAAACTAAAAACAATCACACACACAGTATGACATGGACTTACCAGTGAAAGGGGATCAGAAACCAATTCGTCTATTACAGTATTTATTTTAAAAATCTCATACTTTCTGCTTAGCTTCCTCTAATATGAAGATTAGTTCAAACCTATAAGTCTATAACTTAACATGTGGAAGATGAAGTTACCAATTGCTGGAGTTCTAAAATAGCAAGCGCATCGGTATCATTGATCCAGCGAATCACAACATCGTGATAGTTGAACTTCTCAAACATATTCTCAAGCCCACTTATAGTCATACTTGGTTGGAAGTCTTCCATAACAAGAGCATGCCGTGTGCCATATTTTACTGTATTAGAAACGAATAAGAGTCGCATGACATTATCGATGGTAAAAAAAGCTTCTAATACATACAAAATACTATAAGAATCTCTTAAATGTCAAACTGTAGGGTATTTAGGCATTTGATGGCATATTCACATGATCAGCTGCTTGATTATAGGTACTCATTATACGGAGACGAGGGAGGGGGAGCTAGGGGGTGCTCGGCCCCCTCCAATGAGCCCATTAGTACTTATATATCACTGGATCCATAATTTCAATAAAATGTTTAACTAGCCCCCCCCCCCTAAAGCCCAACAACATCAAACAATGTAGAGAACAGTGGACAACCTCATATTAGTTTTATCAATATATATTGACGTGTATTACATTATTTTTGTTTAATTATCATACAAGTACTTTGTTGTTGTTACTATCATTCAATCACGACCCGACCCCCTTAACATATAATCCTGGCTCCGTCCTCATTAAGATATATCGACATGATATTCTTCATACACAACACTCTCTACCAGCAGGTGAATTTTTTCAATCTCATTTGCTACATGTGCTTCCAACCAAAATTTGATCAAGTGCATCATCATACCACATTTGTTAGACTTAATGTTATAGAAGTTAAACCATAAGGGTATTTTAGTATGTTTTATACATTGCATGTGTTTGTGTAAAAAGCCTGTAAACAGACTTCGATTATGGACTGGGTCAAAAAGGGTCGTTTAGGTTGTTAGGGTATAACGGTTAAGTTAGGTTGTGTCGTTTATAGAATCGGTATAACTGTCACATGGTACCGATTCATGATGTATAAAGGGTCAAGAGTCTGTAAACAATGTAATTTAGTCCATATCAATTCAATACACAATTGCATTGTTAGTATATCATTGTTTTCTGCAAGTTTATACATTATATCCTGTTGTTATCTCACTGTCCCAAACACCCTGTTACTTTTCATTCGAAGTCAAAACCACACACTATGTCGAATTACAAAGGCATGTTAGAGAGGAATTGGCTTCAATATGACCCTGTGCAACAGTGGTATCAGAGCGGGCGCTCTAAGTCTTGGGAGAAGCCAATTCATAATCGAATGCAAAAGGGCTTCGAGAAAAGATATTTGCTTAGGGAAGGGGCTGCGGTCAAAGGAAGCGTATATCTCATGAATGTAAGGAGATGTTAAGAAAAAAATTGAAAGAAATTGAAGTATATAATGCTTCAAACGTACGTGTAGCAGTCAAAGAAAAGAAAGATGGAAGTGCCATAAAAAGTAAAGAGAGAAGGGCTCGTTGCTATATATGCAGAAAACGAGGCCATATATTCTAGAAGTGTCAAAACAAGGGAAACACAACCACCCCTAGAACCCCAACCGTTGAGAACAAGTTCTAGAATCTATTATACTACCGGTACACTCACTAAGCATTAAAGATGAATGCTTTTATTCATAAATATCTAGGGGCGAACCTCACATTTTTGGGGTGGAATTTGAGTGGTATACGGTTTTTGTGCTAGTCATATAATTCATATCCATGAGACGCTTTATTAAGACTAAAGTTTTACTCGTAAGTGCCATAAAATTTTTTAAACTTGGTGCTAAAATTACCCTAAAAAATATTTCTCATAGTTTATTACACAATTTACCAAGGACAAGACAAAAAATAAGTGAGTGAATAGTTTTTAAGGTCCCCTTTTATTCTTCCTCCTTACACTTAAACTGAATATTGTCCCCAATGTTCTCACAAAGTATCAAAGTTATGTAAAGGAAGGTAAATAAAAATAAAAGAAACTAGTACTCCCATGATTAGCTCGGTAGGATATGTATAAAGTTGCGGTTAAATCCTCCTCCAAGATGAATGAGCAAGTAATAAGTGTTGATTCCATCATGTACTTATTCTTCTTGTCTAATATAACATGCACACTTATAAGAAAACAAAACGAAACCTCGCGTAAAATCGGCGGTATAAACTATATATAAAAGCAAAACTACACTAGAAACCAAGTAAGATATAATGTTTGTGGAATGGATGTTTGTAGATTTTCTAGAAAATTAAGAATTGGAAGTTTCCAAAAATTAAAATTTAGACAGAAAATGAAACATTGAATCTGTTTATACATTACCTGATGCCTTCGGGCTTTAGTCCCGACGCCATCAGGTTGTTCTGACAGAAAGTGTCTGGTGCGTTTTCTGAAAAAATTATGGAAAAATACTTCTTTAAAGGCCTGGAAAATATCCTGCAAAACATCCATTATGACTCGATACAAGCATTTGACTCTAACAAACACACAAATATATACAATTCCAATTATTGTTAATCTCATGTTCATGCAAGTTCTAAAAACACATGTGATCTTACTTACATTTATCTTTTTGTAAAACACCTTTATATGCAATTAAGACGAGGTTAAAAACAAAATAAAGCTTTTTCACAAAATAAACATGAGAGTTAAGAAACAATGAAAAAGGTTTATAAACACACAAATAAAAAATGAAAAATAAACATGCAAACAATTAAACATGGGTTGCCTCCCAAGAAGCGCTTTTCTTTATTTATGAGTCTTGTAGCTAGACTCGAAGTCATACCCTCCGTGACTTGATTACCATCATCTTCTTCCTCATGATGATTTCTATTGGAATTTTCCATTGCATAGCTATGTCCGATTGTGCATCTCTATAGGAAATCATCATGCCCCCATCCGGTTTTATATTCCGGTCCTAGCTTCACGCATTCTTTATAGAATCCTAATATCTTACTCACCGCATAATCTACTCCTCTCCTTCTATCCTCCTTATTCCTAAAGTAGACCGATAGCTTATGTTCTTTCTCATTATTGGATAGTGACGAGAATTGCTCAAACTAGAACGACATTTGGTTGGCAATCTCATCAGTATCATCCTTGAATTTAACTATCCCTAATGATGGGTCATAAGTCATTCCGGAGCTATCTATGAATGGTTTTTCTAGAACTACATGGGATAAGCTAGGATCTATAGTCGTACTAATATCT
Organism: Chrysanthemum makinoi; assembly: GCA_910596185.1. Lineage (NCBI taxonomy): Eukaryota > Viridiplantae > Streptophyta > Magnoliopsida > Asterales > Asteraceae > Chrysanthemum > Chrysanthemum makinoi. The sequence continues at coordinate 4,172,163 of OU343225.1, read as the reverse complement.
TCCACAATAACGAAATCTGTTAGGTACGTGAAGCTTCCTACATAAACGGGCAATCCCTTCATTCTACCGAGGAAATTACATCTTATTCTAGGATCTTCGGGATCTTGCCTACTTGGGATAGGTCTTTTCATCACCCAATTATAGTATGTACTAGTCATGATGTTTATTGGGGACTTGCAATCGATGTAGGCTTTTGCCACGAAGAGGTGTCCTATGCAACATAGTATGTTGAGATTTCTAGAATTTCCAATGGTGATGTGTGGCGATCTCAAAGCATAAAAGGGACGAAGGTCGTGTACTAGGTGTGGGTGGTATGAAAGTTCCTCTTCCGTAGGAAACTTGTTGAAGTATTCGTCACCTACTTCGTCTACTTCTTTAGTTGTTTCATCCTTAGGAGTCTCACTAACCTCAAGCACCGTCTCATGGTTTGCTTTGTCATTATTCCTATTTGGTCTCACTAGGGTGATGGCATTGACAAAATGAACATGTTTCGATGAAGACGGATCCCTATTTTCATTGCCTAATTGCGAGTGAGCGAAGAACTTGCTTGGGTCCTTAATCTTTACAATGAGAGCTTTTACGGGGGAATGAGTTGAGATGGCCTGAACCTTCTCAGTTTCCGTCTTATCAACATGATTGTTAATGGCTTTCAAGAGGTTATCTGGACTTGTTGTTGATTAAAGTGATCCGAAAGCTTAGCTATTTGGGCTTCTTGAGATGTTGCGAAGTTTCGCATCATCCGTTCCAAGTTACGTTGACTAGGACCATGAGGGCTTGAATCGTATTGTTGGGGCAATGGGGAGTCGTTAGAAGTGAATTCTTTGTTTGACTCCAATTATTTTCGGGTCTGCCCTTCCATGCCTCTCGGGCTTCATTGAAAGTCCTAGGTCCGGGGGTCATCGGGAATCTTCCTCCCGCTCCGTTGGTGCGCGTACATGCGTAGTCCATGAAATCTTGTTCGGGGAGTCTCGTGCAATTACGAATGTCATGGGGACCACTACATAACTCACACAAGGAAGAGACTTTGTTCACTTGGCGTGAAGGTTTCAGAGCTTCGTAGAAACTGATTAGGAATTTGACTTGATCTTAAAGTTCGAGCATCCTACGATTGAAATGTTGTGAGTTGTTTGAAGGCAAGGATATTGCCATTACGGTTTTGGGCAACTCACGGGGGTCATTCCAACATTCGTTGTCATAGAGGGAAAGGTCCTCTATAGTACCCCACGATTATTCCGCGGTTAATTCACTAAGCTTACCACCGGCCGCTTGGTCAATGGTTTGCTTTGTGGGGAGATTGACATAATCATAGAAGATTTGGACTTGGAGCCAAAGATTCATGCCATGGTGAGGAACTTTATTGAGTAAGTCCTTGAATCGAGTCCACGTCTCATAAAAGGGTTTCTCCTTGACGTTGTTGGAACATCATGATATCATTCCTAAGCTTGGTGGTTCTCCCCGGTGGGAAAAATTAGGCGAGGAAACAGGTGGTGAGATCATCCCAACTCGAGATGGATCCACGGGAAGTCGCTCAAGCCAATTACTAGCTTGGTCCGGTAGAGAAATTGGAAGAGACGCAATCGCGTGGTCTCCCGAGTGGTAGCATCAAGGTCAATGGAGTCAACAATTTTAAGGAAATCCTTGAGATGCTGATTAAGATCTTCGGAATGAAGTCCATGGAATGCACATCAGTTTTGCACCAACCGGATGGTGTCGGATCATAGGGTCGTAATTTGAGCTTGATGTGGAATCTCAATGGTGTTCCTATAGCCTTGATGGCTCGGTCTAGAGTATTCACCAAGAGTAAGACCTCTTGGCGGATCGAGTGGTGGTTGATTAGGTAGCGGTAGTCGTTGATGTGGTGGTAAATTGATGAGTGGATTATCACCTTCTATGACAAAAAGTGACAAGGCTAAGAACAAAAACACAAAGAAGGGGGATAGACTAAAAGAAAGCTAAGAAAAAAGAAAAAAAACTCACTTGATAGGAATCAAGCGAGTAAACCTAATTGAGATAGAAAACTAACTATCTATTCTATTCCCTGGCAACGGCGCCAAAAACTTGATGTGCAAAATTGGGGGTCGAAAGACTTCCTTTTCTACGAGCAAGCTTTACAACCCACTAGGAAGTGTACCTAATCATTGCAGTGTGGTATGGGTGGCCCAGGGGGTTGATCATTTTCTAAGGGAATAGAGATGCTAGTAGAGATGTATGATGAAAAGGTAAGGTTAAGGGTGATTCTTTTTAGCTTTTTTATATTCTTTAGAAAACAAGTAAACTCTTGGGGTTTATGAGTGGGGGGTGGTAATTCTATCAATTATAACTACTTAACGATTAAAATTAAAAACTAAGTAACTAATGAAAAGAAGAAAAATCTATGGATTGATTTATTGTGTTCTTATGATAATTAAAAGCGTATTTATTTAGATTTTCTAACTCCCTACTTATCTCTTACTGGTCGGCTGAATTGTCACATCCTCATTCTAATTGGTGCGTTGTATTCCGTGTTAGTCATGGGGGGGGTGCATAATTCCCTAGTTCTATGTATTGTAACTCTCCTCTAGACTATCCGGGATCTCCAAGTACCGTAGTATCTCCCCCAAATACTCTATTATCCTAAAGCTACAACTCACGCAATAAACACAATGATGGCTCAAAGTGCACTCTCAAGCTTTGTGCTATTTAGTATGTTCAAACTCGCAACAATTAAAGAAGAAGACAGATTTCCTTACTCTAGCATCTACGAATTAAAACAAGAGACAACTTAATAATAATCAACAACTAGGTTTCACAGATATAAGCAAACACAATAGTAATTTAGCTATGCATGATAGATAAGCATGAACACACACAAACAATTGAACATAGGATAAACATGGTGATATAATGGAATAACAAACTTATCTTTGGGTGTAAAGAAGGGTTCGGAACCCCAAACATACTCCCCAAGTCAGACTATGAATGAACTAGGGTTTGTTGTGCAAATTATTACACATAAAATACAGAAAATTCGAAGTCTATATATAGAATTACACTTGTGACAGCGTCGCCTTTTGATGGTGATGCCGTCTGGTCGCCGTCATTAAGGTTTCGTTTGGGACAAGTCATCGTTGGGACGACGTCAGTTGAGGAAGTGTGACGTCATCGGGCTTCAATAAAGACCTCGTCTTGGAACGAGTCTTGGCCGTCTAGTGTAAAATAAAGGGTGAAGCCCTCCTGGAATAAGGCGTGACACCGTAATGCTGTAAAACCAAAAAGTGACATGAGCCGTCGCTTGAGACTTTTTAGAAAACCTTGTGAGCGACGGCGTCGCCCTATGGGTTGGGACGCCGTCAGGTACAAAATTAAGCTTTGAAATCTTGACTATGTCGTTTTCTTCATGTTTTCGCTTCTTTTCTTTCAAAAGTGCTTGATTCCCGCAATTTGCTTTCAAAAGACCTAAAATGTGAAAAGGAATGATTTTAAATAGTAACGGATATAAAATGTATCGATTTAGGGCTTAAATGGCACCCTAAAAACGTATGTTTTAAATCCTTATCATTTAGATTCGTAGTCGTAGTTAAGCTGTAATTAAATTAGTTTACTCTCGTAGTGGTAGTTACGCCGTAGTTGATAAAACAAATTAAGCCGTACCCAGTCGCGTTATTATTTCTTTTTTCTGTTTTAAGTCGGTTCTAGACGATTTTAGGTTACTTTCTCCCCAATTTTGGCTTCCCTATAAATATAGGGCTTGGGTTTATTGTTATGTATTCAGAGAATCATTAATAAAAGTTTATTTTAGAGTACTTACTCTTGTTTTGGGTTTTATTCCCGCAAGGTGCGCCTTAGTTATCTCCCTTAGTTTAGGGTTTATCTAAATTCGCTTCCGCGTCCTGCGTCAGTTAGCATCAGAGACAGGTTGTACCCTGGTGGTAATTGGTTTAGAAGGTTCTACTTATGTCTAGAGCTTGTTAGCATCCTAGATGATGAATGGTGTAGAAGATTCAAAAACCCATACTGTTAGTGGGGTATGGTCTGGAGAGTACATGGATCATGGTTCAACCAGATGCATGAAAGTACTTGACAGTTGTTACACTATGCTAGAAGAACTATGTTCCGTGATCGTAGGTGGGGCATTAATCTACAAGAATCGCGAGGGTAGCAATTATGGAGTTTCAAGAATTCGTCCAACCATAGGCAGATCTATTGACAACCGTAGGTGCAACCAATCCTCGTTCAATAATAGGAAGGTAAATGAATGGGAAGAAAAGATGAAGACGGAGATTCGAATACCAACAATCAAGTGGTTTCACTCAAGGGTTTCAATCAATAAAAAGGTATTTTCTTTATTTATTGATAATTATGGGGCTAAAAACTTGGTGTCAAGAAAATTGGTCAAATACTTTAATTTTCTAATAGAAACTTGTTTGGTTGGAGGTCGTGAGGTTTGTAGGATTCCAATCTCTATTGGTAAATTCTACAAGGACGAGGTAATTTGTTATTTGGATGATATGGAGGATTGCCATATTCGGTTGGGAAAATCACAGCGACAAGAAATTCAAGGTTTTTACAATTTGAAGCGTAATCTTTACCTTTTCTTGTGGGAGGGAAAGAGAATAGTGATGACTCCATCCGAAGAACAATTACAATTACCAAAGTCTGAATTTAAAGTTGAAACAAATATATTGGAGGACGAGGTTGTTGAAGAACACGTTGAGAACATCAAAGAAATTCAAGTTTGTAAGCAACATGAAAACAAGATTTCAACTATAGTAGCATCATCAAAAGAAGTTGTAGTTTTGAAGAATTGTGAAGACAAATTTTTTGGTTTTAAAGATGAAGAACGTGTTGAAGGTTTGAAGATTCGTGAAGTCAATCTAGACTTTTTATGGATTTTATTCTTGATAAAGATGTGAATGGTTTTTATTGTGAGCTAAGCATGGATTCCGAAGGCATCATGGATTTAGAGGAGTACACGAACCAATGTTTTGGATCGTGGGTTGATTATTTAGAGTGTGGTAAATGTGTAAAGAAGTATGAAGAGAGCACACGAGTTAATGTAGAACTCAAAGCTACAACAGATAAGCATCGGTGTGAGAGATTGTTCGAGGTTTATGAAGTCTTTGATACCACTAAATTGAGGGCGAGTTCTTCTCAAGTGAGGGGGAATGATGCGGACAAGGTTCAAGGTCGAGAGAAGTAGTTTTGTGGTTTAATTACGGCGAAACCCCTAGCAAAGATTACTCAGTAGATTTATGTTAAATTTTGGTTTACATTCGTAGTCGTAGTTACGATGTAATTGATAAAATGAATTACACTTTAATTAAATTAGTTTACTCGCGTAGTGTAGTTACGCCATGGTTGATAAAACCAATTACACCGTAACCTAGTCGCGTTATTATTTCCTTTTTCTGTTTTAAATCGGTTCTAGAAAATTCTAGGTTACTTTCTCCCCAAATTTGGCTTCTCTATAAATATAGGGCTCGGGTTTATTGTTATGTATTCATAGAATCATTAATAAAAGTTTATTTTAGAGTCTTTACTCTTGTTTTGGGTTTTATTCCCGCACGGTGCGCCTTGGTTATCTCCCTTGGATTAGGGTATCTAAATTCGCTTCTGCGTCCTGCGTCATGATGGTAATGTCATTTTGTGAATAACGAAGACCATATTCCAAAGGAATTGTGATATACACATTGCTTTCATTGTAAGATAAGCATAAAGAGATATCTTTAGTTCCAACATTACAAAAATGGAATATAGAATCCAATGATGTTCGAAGCAAATACGAGGTTAATAAAGGTATAAATAAAGGAATTAGGACATATACCTCTCAAGCTCTCCCCATCTACTAATTTTGATCAATTTAGTGCCCAATCTTGATTTTTATCAACTAATTACGTGGTTCGGTTTCTCACATGTCAAATTAAGATTTTGTGTTTGTCTAATTTGATTTTCTTCAAAAACATTTTTTTCTCTCAGAAATGGTCATGGTATTTCCTTTTTTTTTTTATTTATTTATAAACAAGTATTTGCAATCTCCCAATCATGCTTCTTTTTTAAACGAAACAAATACAAAGTATATATAAAGCAACCACAATCGGAAGGGGTCAAATTTTACACGGTTTTTATACCACTTGAACCCATAATATACTACTGTAAAACTATAAGAAACATATTATTAAATATACGAAAAGAGTGAAGTAATAAAACCAAATACAAATATAATGTTGTCCTTTCCAAAGTATCCATACACTAAATACCAACTCTAACTCTACAAACGACCAATGTTCCAAAATTTGACCCCTTCATGGAAGTTCAAAACCAATAAAAAGTGACCAATGTGATGGAAAGGGAAGAACCATAACTAGAAATGTATATATAATGTATTTTTCGTTCATTATTGTTTGAATTCTTTTTTTTTTTTTACATTTTTACTTTTAACTTATTATTAATGTTTGATTGGTTTAAGATATTTATACAGTATTTTTTTTGGAAAAATTGTGTTTAATGGGTTTCATCACATGATGGCAATGACATTTTGTGAATGCCGACTACCATATTCTAACATAATCGTGACATACACATTGCTTTCATTGTAAGATAAGCATTGATAGATATCTTTAGTTCCAACATTACAAGAGTAGAATATGGAATCCAACGATGTTGGAAGCAAAGATGAAGTTAAGAAAAGTATAAATTAAAGTATTAGCACATGTACCTCTCCGGCTCTCCCCATCTAGCAAAGTTAATTTCGTTTTTTTCTTTGTTATTTGATTCATTAACGCAACACCACCAATTTTGATATATCTAATGCCTAATTTTAATTTGTATTGACCAATTACGTGCTTTGGTTTTGCCACATAACAAAACTAGACGAGTACCCGTGCATAGCAACAGAATTTTATAGCGGCAAATAGTTTTTGTGATAAAAAAAGTTTTAGGGTTATAAACAAAAAATAATAAAAGTTTTGGGATTAAACATAATGTTTTGAAACCCGGTTCCACCCGGGTGGTTCAATCAGTTGAACCGTTCCGGTCAAAAAATGAGTCAATTTAAACCGGGTCAACCCGACGGGTTGGGTCAAAAAAACGGATCAAATTAAACCGGGTCAACCCGCCGGGTTTGAAGCGTCCCATGTCAACCCGGTTTTCGATGTGTATTAATAGTTTCTTTTTGAGACATATGTTTACAACATTTCCTTTTTTAGTTTCAAATTTTTATTTTTCAATTTTTGGTTTTTCATTTATATATAGTATATATAGATAAAAAATTTCTATTGATTCAATTTAATTTCTTCAAAACTCTTTTTTTTCTCTGAAATGATCATAGTTTTATCTCTACTACTTATAATACATGGATGCATCTCTCTCCTAAAAAAATTTCAAACTTTCAGACTTGCAGCAAATTGAGCATGATGTACAACACTTAAAAGCACATCATTTTCAGACTTACAACCAAATAAGCATAGTATACAACATATTAATGCACATATTAAAAAGACAAAACATCACTTTAATGTTATTAATGTGGTTAATAAATACAATTAATGCAGTTATTAAAACACCCATTACATAAGAAATACAAATTATCAAGCATATTGTACAACCAACTTAAACACAATTCCTGCATTAAATGTCCCTAATACAAATAATAAAGCACATTATACAAATATTCAAGCCCGGACGGGCAACGGGCCAAATGGGCTCGAGCACGAATGGTCACGGGCCAAACGGGCTCGAGCCCGAACGGGCACGGGCCAAACGGACACGGGCCAAACAGGCTCATGTTATACGAATCGCTTTAAAAAAAACCCAAAAAGACAAAATAAATTTCTTAGTTAAGGATTAAAAATATGTCACATGAAATTCTTGATATCTGTAAATTTATGAGCATAATAAACTAAAATACATGATTCACCGGAAAATTTTATTTCAGGGTACCCGCGCGTTGTACCCGCCGCTGCAACGCGCGGGTACCCTGCTAGTCTTCTTTTATATATAAAACGATTATTTGCAATCTCCTAATCATGGTTGTTTTTTCCCCTGAAAATACATCAAATTATTATATAATCACTAACAATGAAACAAATACAAAGTATATATAAAAAAAACCATAATCGAACCCTTAATATACTATAAGTCTATAACTACAAGAAATAGATTATGTATTAAATATACGAAAAGGGCGAAATTATAAAACCAAATACAAATATAAAATTGTCCCTTCCAAAGTATCCATACTCTAAATACCAACTCTAACATCTACAAATGTTATGTATTGTGAATATGCAATTAAGCACCATATAGACTTCACAAGCCCACTGTAGTGTATCTAAAGTTGCATGCTTTGACGGTTCGGAAGCAACCAAGCAAAGAATCATAATCATGCTTCATGAAGCAAGGAATCTTAACGTGGCTTTTGTTAGCATGAAGTTACTCCATCTTTTAGTTTAAATATGTAAGAAGATGGAAGGAGGATTGCCACAAAGAAAGTAAAAAAGATACAAATTTTAACGAAGATCAATATGATGAATGCTGCTTCAACTTTGAATGCAAGTTTCATAATGAAAGTTGGTGAAACATACCCATACCCATCACATGTTATTGCCCCAAATTTCGTTACCATAAAGCTGAGCGGTAAGGATACGTATGATGTGTGGGAAACAAAAATTCTGTGTCTCTTAAAGAGTCATCATATGTTTGGTTTCGTCGAAGGCGAGTTTCCAAGTCCTGCGGGCAATGGGAAGGGGAAAGTGGAAGAGATAAAGGCATGGATAGCATCAGATTCCCTTGTCAAAGGTTGGATTCTTGGTTCACTTTCTGACGGGGAAGCCAAGAAAGTTGTCAATCGTCTCAAACACAAACACAAGAACACAGATTTCGCTGCAAAGGATTTATGGGATGAACTACAACGTAGTTATGGTCATTCAGTTCGTGAACAAACAACTGCAGGTACAATATTTCCTTTGCTGATCGAAGTTTTATTTGTTTTGTTATACGATTTAGACAAATACTTAAAATTATGTAGCGCTCAGAGCATCTCCAGTAGTGATTTGAGGAATGACTTTTTATTGAGCAGATAATTTTCAAAAGATTTTTTGTTTAACATTGGAGCGCAACTTTTTTCATGAAACAACTTGATGAATACACTTCTTAGTTCTCACATAACTTATTATGTTATAATTGAGAATAACACAAAAAAACATTGGGAAAGATTTTTTTTGCATTTTAGGTATTTCTTGTGCAAAAGCTTTTTTGTAAGAAAAGCGTTTGATAAGCGTTGGCTTATTATTTTTTTATGCAAAAATATTCTACAACAACCAGCTTTCTTTTAATTTCATTCTGAACCATTTTTCGAGATGTGCTTTTCTATTTTTAATTTTTTACACTTTCGGGTATGTTTGGTGAACGGTAGTAGAAGCATATTCAATACGCAGTAACAGTTAGCAGTAGTAGTTGTTTGTTTAATAAAAGTGTTTGGTAACGTAGTTGTATCTGTAATTATAAAGTGTAAAATAACAGAACAAGACATATACACATGAACATATATAGAAATTCTTTAAATAAATAAAAGGGCATCTATGTAATTTGAGAGCTAAAACGCTAGCGGCTAGATCTAAATGCTTCTTGATGAAGCGTTTTGAATGAGAGTTGTTACACACGATTCAACCGCTAGTTGCTTGTTCCCAAACAAGCATTATATTTAAACCTCTAATCACTCTAAAACGCTCACAAATGCTTGGTGCCGAACATACCCGATCATAATTGTCACTTTACACCGCTTGGCCGTATATCTGGTATTTTCATTTTTACGCCCCGTGTCCTAAAGTAACTTCTTGATATTAGTTTAGATATCAATTTTAATAAGGTGGGCTTTTTAGTTTTCTAATAATTTTAATTTAGTTTACGAGATGAGTTATAGTTTTGGGGGAACCAACTTTGTATAAATTCAAGTACATACTCTTGAGATGCTGTTAGCAATTGAGCGTTAAATCTGAAGCTATATATATATGTCTTTGCTTTAGTTTGTTGTTTTAAATCCCTCGCGATTTACATTAAAACGCATATCTTCTATGTTATAGTTATGCTAAACCTTGATAACAAATTAAAATTTCAATCATGTAGAAAAAGAATTAGAGACAAGACAAGCAGAATCAGTAATAGAAATAGAAGTGAATTCAATATCTGAAGATGCAAAATCAAAAGACGAGCCAAAACAAGATAAAACTCAAGAGGGAAGAGATTGGATATTTGACAAAGATTTTTTTAAGAAAAAGAAACTCTATGATTGTGTTTTAGATGGAAGTATAAGAGGTGTAATATACAATTTAAAAGAAGCTAGTCTTAATCCCTGGGACAAACTCACGAATAATGGAAACACAGTACTCCATGTAGCAGTGGGTTCTTCTACCAAGAATCATGAATTATTAAAGACATTGTTAGAAATGACACCCAACACACTACTAGATTTGGTAAATACAGATGGAAGTAGTCTTCTTCATGTTGCTGCTATTGGTGGCAACATTAAAGCAGTCAACATGTTGGTGGAAAGAAACCCATAATTGTTATTAGCCAAAGACAAGGAGGGTCACATTCCACTTGCCTTATCTGTTTCCGATATGCATATAAAGACATCTCGGTGTTTGTTCGAGTGCATGAAAGTACATGGGTATGGTAATATTTTTTCAGGTCAAAGTGGCGAGGATCTTGTCGTTCTTTCTATCTCTTGTCAAGATTTCAGTAAGTCTCGTCTATTGTAAAAACTTAGTAAAGTCCATCAGAAATCTCTGATATCAAGATACCCAATTCCCACCTAGTATGACGCTAGGTGCTGAATTCAATGTGGAAGGCTTAATATTTAGAGATTGGAACACATTAGAAGAAACATCCCAAGGTATGTGTTCAGACCTACAAGTTAGGGAGGTTGAATGAATATATTCTTAATAGCTCTTTTGACAAATTGCGTTGTAGGTGCAAGACTAAAAGAGTTACCTATATGAGCATGAAGTTTAGCCGCTTCAAGAAGCTAGGACTTGGCTTTGACATGCTTATGAAGGATAAGGACATAGGCTAGTAAAACATGTGTCAAGATAGAACTACTATGTATGTAAACTTTTGTGTACATTATCTTCGTGTATTCATATTGAATTCCCAGGGTTCAATCCTAAGCGACACCCTGGTATTCGAATATTTGGAATGTGTAATGTACTAATGTGAAATTCAATCGTCACGACATTTCATTTATGCAAAAGTTTGATTGTTTGAGATTACTTGTTTTAGTTAATCAAGGATTGCACTAAAATAGGGGAGGAATGTTGGATATTTTAGTGTAATTGGATTAACTTGTTTTGACCAATTTCATCATATTAATACATCATTTAGGTTTGGAGGTGCGGAGTGCACACCTACTTGAATTTATTATGATCTTAGGGGCGAAGCCCCTAAGGGACGGGGGTCCGGGGGCAGCGCCCCTGGTAGCAGGGTCCAAGGGGCGGCAACCCCTGGCAGGGTCCAAGGGGCAGAGCCCCTGGCTGGGGTCGAGCTATGTCGCTATGTAGAAATTCCTGCTGAAGTTGTATGGAATCTGCTGAAGTTATGTGGAATCTGTTGAAGTAGTGTGAAGCTGCTGAAGCTTTGATTCTGCTGAAGTTATGTTCCTCATAAATTAATTTTCGGAAATTGAGGGACAAAACTTGACAACCTGAAACCCTAAAATGCTTTGGCGTTATCCCGTATCATTGTTATATACGGTTTATTTGGTCATATATTTTCTACTGGTTCAATATATCTCAGATAAACACATACAGAAAATTCTCATTATCTGAATTGTATCCGATTGAATAATTTGGTAGAACCACCGAATTGATTCGATCTGAAAGTGTTCACTCGCCTTTCAGAGATTTAAGTATATCCACAGTGTTCGTTATTACTACATATCCCCTACACTTAGATGATAATCAATAATATACAAATAGCAAGCACGAAAAAAGGGTATGATGCACTTTTTTTATTGATACATATTAGTTCATTGTAATAATTGTATTCTTACAATATGTAGGCTTCGCCAAAATGATAATCAATGATTTTGATGCCATACTTCCCAATAGCGACGCTGTGCTGACGGCTTTAGCTCAAAACTTCCCACGTGAAATCAAGTTCTGGGAAAGGAAATGTGATGATTTTTTTTTTTAAATATTCATATAGCTTTGCTTAATCTTTATTCAATTGAAAAGCCTAAGTTAAATCATCAAACTTTGCCTACTGTTGTAATTTTGTGACCAAAAAGTCTAATGTTTACAACTGTTATTCTGTGTTCTTGTTATTTGAATGATACCATTGTAGGTTGCAACTAATATCTTGTAATGGTAGTCATGTTCTTTTATTTTCCTTTTATTACATCTTATTAGTATTTTCAATTTTGCATAAGTTGCAACTTGCAAAGCTAGCAAGTCTACAATGAGACTACTGCAGTCTTCAAGTCTCCAACAAAAATGCTACTTATAATTTATCATTTGATAACTAGTTATAGATACACTTCATAGCATTGTTAGATTGTTATCATGCATGGTTGCATGCATTTGCATGGTTACAACTTACAATTTGCATTCCATTTGTGGTTCTTTAATTTTTATATATTTGCTAATTGCAAATTTGCAACAAGCTTAATGGTAACAAACAAATGCAACTAACTAATTATGTGATTTATACATGTGCCTTTACTTGTTTAAGAGTTTAACTACTAAATTTAAGAAATTAAATTTTGGGATTATATAAATGGCACCGACCCGAACCCGACTTGACCCGAGTTCAAATAGGGTCGGGTTTGGGTATTATATTTTTATCCTTGACCCAACTTCGACCCGACCCGAATGACCCGAACCCGACCAACCCGACCCGATTAACACCCCTAGTCACAAGGAAGGACAGCCATTATGGTTATTGTAGACAGATTGAGCAAATACAGTCATTTTATAGCCCTTAAACACCCTTACACAGCCATACAAATAGCCCAAGTGTTTTTGGATACCATCTACAGGTTGCATGGGTTGCCTCAGATCATTGTCAGTGATAGAGATGCAGTCTTTATGAGTAAGTTTTGGAAGGAATTGTTCTCTATTTTGAAGGTCAAATTGCATACTTCAATGCAGCTATCATCCCCAAAGTGATGGGCAAACTGAAGTGGTAAACAGAAGTTTAGAATGTTACTTGAGATGCATGTGTGGAGATAGGCCAAAGGAGTGGAATTCATGGTTGCCCTTAGCTGAATACTGGTACAATACTTCCTATCATACCACAATCAAGACTACACCATACCAAGTTGTTTATGGCCAAGTACCGCCAGTCCACATTGCATACACAAAAGGGGATAGTAAAGTTGACATGGTAGATAGAACCTTGGGAGCAAGAGAAGAAGCAATTAAGCTACTCAAGTTTCACATGAAGAGGACACAGGAAAGAATGAAAGAGCTGGCTGATAAGCACAGGACTGATAGAGAATTCTTGGTCAATGATTGGGTTTACTTAAAACTACAACCATATAGACAATCTACCATCAGACAAAGTAGGAATCACAAGCTGTCAGCCAAGTATTATGGACCTTTCCAAGTCATCCAAAAGATTGGGAAGGTAGCTTACAAACTCAATTTCTGAAGCCGCCGGATTCATCCAGTTTTTCATGTTTCTCAGCTTAAAAAGTACAAGGGTGAGACTCCTCAAGAAGCTGGAAGATTGCCACAGATGAACACTGAAGGTTTGGTTGCAGCAGAGCCTTTTGCCATTTTAGACAGAAGACTAACTAAGAAGGGAAATGCAACAGTAGTGTTACACTGGTGCATTTGACAAATGGAGAAGTTTCAGATGCCACATGGGAGTTATATGATGACATTGCTACTAAGTTTCCACAGTTTAACATGGCTACTTAAGTAGTTGCTTGAGGACAATCAACATTTGAAGGAGAAGGCATTGATATGTGATCAAGTCAAAGTCAAAGAAATCAAAGTTAAAAGTCAAAGTTTAAACCAACAGTTTTTCCCGCCCATTAGTTCACCCATTTCCCTGTATAAATACAACTCTTGTAATCATTCACAAGTAGCTAATCATTTTGTAATCTTCTTCCTCATTACAAACTCTCATATATCAAATAACAAATCATTTCATTTCAATTCGTGATTCTATTCTTATCTCTTGGAATTGCCAATTGTTGTAAAGGTACTACTTCATTTCCTTGTGATTTCTAGTAGTACACATCAGTGTGGTGCTGCGATTCAAAGTATAAGGCGGTTCTAGGGTTTCCTAGAGTGTCCTGTGCTGAAAGTCGTGGTCTGCCTTTGTTGTGCGGCTAGGTTAGGGTTGTTTCCTTAATTAGTAGCGGGTGGTGCGTGGTTGGTGGTCCGATGGTGGTGATGCGGTGCTTATTGGGTCGCATTTCAGCATGGAAAGCTGGCTTGTTTGCTGCGGCTAGGGTTTTTGCAGTGGTTTGTGGCTGTTTTTAGCCGTTTGGGGTGGATTTGGACCTTTGGCCATCGGTTCAGTTGGTAGGGCAGATTCATCCATGTCGAAGAGTTGTGTTGGTTGGACCTGGACCTTTTGCCATCTTACGTGTTGGTAGGGCAGGTTGGCGATGCGACTTTTGACGTGTGTGCTGCTATTGCAGCTTGGAAGTTGGTGATGCACTCGTGGGTCAAGCAATGAAGAACATTGAAGATAGAGTCGCTCACTATGGAAGTGGTTCTATGAACCTGGTCGTCTTACATTTAGATTGTTTGTATAAATGTAATCGTTTTCTATTCTGTTGTTAGTAGTTTAGTGTTTGTTGCTGCATTTAGCAGTTGTATGTTGCTTTGTTACATTTGTAGAGTCAAATCGCCTATGTAACGGGATGAGGACATGGGATTCACCTATGTCAATTGTACTTCAAAGTTTTTTTTGGGTATATTTACCAGGGTTTTAAGGCCCTTTTACCCAAAAAAAATAATAATTTTGACTTGATTTTCAGATAACCGAAACCTCAACCAGTGGATATGGAATCAATGAAGCTCAACCGTTTGTCGAATGGGGTTGAAGAGATGTAGAGTAGATGCACTCTTCGGCTGGAACATTGACTTTTGACCTCCTTAGGATGATGTGTGGTATGCAAGAGATATATTTGTTTTTAAAAACTATGATCATAAGTTGCCATGTTCTCTGTTGTACATCAACCGGTCTGATCAATGAAAGTCTACATATCTTACGACTTGTTTTGGAAATTTCATATTGATAATTCTTGAGTGGCTAACATATTTTAGATTAAACAATGTGTATGTGTATCAGGTGCACTAGCTCGTGATCCTGGTTATAAACATACTAGGTTCGTGAAAGACTTATGGCCCAATTAAATGTATGCAAATATTCAAATTAAACTCCTATAACTTTCAGGCATGAACGAGCTCAAGAAAATGGCTCTGAAGGTATGAACTTTTTCTTTATTAAAAATGATTTTTCAAGGAATTATAACTTAACCGGTCTTGCAGTATGTTTAAATTCATGATGATGAGACTTCACAAGATTGTATATCATAGCTAAAAGTGTTAATAGCACCACAAGAGGTTAAACAAAATATACTCGAGGGTATGTGGGGAATTCTAGATAGGAATTTGGAATTAAAGAGTGATAACTACGTCTTTACGCATAAGACCTCAATCGGCCTTAAAATTTTGTCTCAGTGCATATCTGTAAATGCTACTAAAAAATGCATTCTCTTTGTTTAAAAACTTAATTCAGTGTAGACCCCCTACCCTGAATGCATAAAAGAGATACGTGTGTGTTTAGATGGGTCAAACACATACAATAAAGATGATTGGCTTAGAAGGCAAGGGTGGAATGGGTCGAAATTCCACCATCTTTAGACGTTTTGGTCAAAAGACGGTCAACGAACCGCCTAGGCGGGTCAAATCGGCCAAATCGGTTTAGGCGGCGGGTCAGTCAACGCTGATAAACACTCCTCTAACTTCAGATCTAGGGTTTTTTTTTTTTTTTTTTTTTCTCACAGGCTACCACTCCACGACTTGTAACTTCAAACGAGCACCGATTGGAACACCTTTTTGGGGTTTGAATTTTCGTGTTTTTGTTTTTATTTGAGCTTGGTTTCTTGAACAGAGAAGATGGTGAAAAGGAGGGTGAAAAGAGAAAAGGTGGGGCTTGATAAAAAATTGTGTGACCCTAATAATATAATATATGGTTTTATAGCCCATTAAAAAGCTAATAGCCCAACAAATAACTAAGTTGGTTCTAATAAAAGACCAAAACTTAATCAAAGTCACATATAATGCAAATTTTGCAACATATTTAAGAGATATATGATTTAAAATAATAAAATCATTAATAAAATTATTAAAAAAATATAAAATATGCATATTTTATACCAGAGATGTATAATTTTTAAAATTTTTATATGGAAAAGTTTAATCCGCCTAGATACTAGGCGGTGGTCGACCGTCCAACTAGCGCCTAACGTTTTTTTGCAACCTTGAGTATGAGAGTGTTTATGTGTAAGGTATTGAGGTAACTAAAAGAAAATTGGATACATCTTAAAGTGGTTATCCCTAATTTTTTTGAGTGAGAAGTGTTTTTATAAGAAGTCCATGAACGATAGAGAGGTGGCATTATTACCAGCACCACTACAAAAAAGACTAAAAAGAGCGGTTAGAAAGCATTAAAAAGATCGGTATCCAACCACTCTAACTAAGGGTGATCTATTTGAGGGGGAAACCATATAGATCGGTTTGGAACCGATCTTTTTGATACCTCAATTAGAACGGGCTAATTAAAGAAGCGATCTATTATGTGGTTTGGGCGGGGTTGCCTTAGGAGCAATTAGATCGGGTGTTCAACCGATCTATATGATAACTGTAATTTAAAAAATATATAAGGTCTAAAATTTGATTTTTCCAGAATTCAAAATAATACAAAAGTGCAGGCTTCTAAAATTTAAATCACACAAAAAATGCAGGCTTTTTCCAGAAATGCATTCATTACAATGCACATTAGTATTCCCATACAGATAACTTTGTGAAAGATTCAACATTTAGGTTACAACCCAAAATAACTTTAGTTAAAATAACAACAATTGCAACATGAATCAACACCCTATAAATACGAGCTTAACAAAGTGCTACTAAGTACTAACTACTAGCCAAAAATCCAAGCTGCTGAGTTGCAAATATAAAGGTAGAGATCCACTCCCACCTCAAAATAAGAAAAGCAATCAAGGATGCAAAGAGAAAAAGCTCGATGACCTTTAAATCCATTCCTTATAGGGTCATCGTTATTGTTGTCTGCCGTTGTTACCGCTCTCAACATAAACATAAACTAAATCATAATCTACAAGGATAGTTTAACATAAAGTGGTGTTTCGACTAGCTTAAATATTATCCGAGGATGATTAGCTTAAGATGCCCTAGTTGATACGTTGAGTTTCTTACAAGTGGTAAACCATAATCACCCTCATACCATACTTTTATTGAATCTATTTCAAACTTAAAACATACATCATTGTTTAACTATTTGCTATGATGTAAGCTTGTTAAAGAACTTCAGTAGTTACATTTTAAACGCAAATAAGCTCTACAAGTAGAATCATTGTTAAAATATATAAAATACTATAACACTGAAAATACTCGAATCATTTACTGTATACATCTTGGTTTAAAATTGCGTTTTGCGATTCGATGCGCTCATGGTCTCAAAGGCCGATGCGTAATGCGTGATGCGAATGCGAGCGCAATTTAGACGTGATGCGTTTAGTATTACAAAAGTAAAAAAATGTTTTTAAATATTATATTTTTACCAAGTACCAAGTAAATGCAACAAACTTATAAATAAATCAGTAACATATTCAAAAGTAGATGATAACATGATGTTAAAATATATCAAAAGTATACTTGCAAGTGGCAAGATACAAGTTATATCAGTAACAAAGAATCATAATTTGTCATATTTAAATCAATAGCAAAAGTTAGTATTATAAAGTTTAGTCAAAGTTGCACAATATATGAGTTATAGTGTTGAATCAAATAAATTAACTCACTTTGTACCTAATAAAATAACATATTTGATTCTTATAATCAAAAAAGAACATATGAGTTTTAAAATTTCAATCACAAAACAGAAAGAAGAAAACTATTCGATTATGCATTAAAGTAAATTAAAGAATTTACTTACTATGTAGAATTAGTCGCACCACCAAGAACTTAAATGAAATAAAAATGGGGTAATTTGGATGTAGGGCAAGAACTATGGTTTTTAATGTGTATTTTTATGGACGTCATTTACTAAGGTCCTTATAAAAATAGTTGGGCTTCGTAAATCAGCCTAAATTTCAAATTGCATTAATTGCGACTATTGCTAGCATTACAGATATGCGATAAATTGCGGTCAATTGCGAATGCAATCTGGAATGGCCTCGCATTAGGTGTCATGATGCGAAATTCCAAATGCAATGCAATGATGCGTGCAATTTGCGCAACAATGCACCCATTTTTAAACCAAGGTATACATTTTCTTTTTCAAAGATTGCTTAGATTGGGCAGTAACATACCTCATTAGTCGCGCCACAATGAAAACCACGCATTGACGACGGCATCTATCTCACTTATACTTAACGACTTCTCTTCACCCCAAGGGAGCTATATGCACCATAATAAATAATAAAAGATGTTATAGCATTTGCCATTTAGTATAAAATAGAAAATACAAAGATGTTAAACAAGTACTTACTATATTCGGAAAATCATCATGTTGATATTTTAGCACAAAGTCAAGCACCCACTTCATGACATAGAATCCACACTCCCAATTCTCCTCTTGCAGATTTACAATAGGCAACTCCCAACTCAAACGACCAACAGCCCTATAAAAAGAGAAAATAAGCAATTTCTATGTTAATGATTATAAAAATATAAGTGAACTTGAACTCAACTTAAAAATATTATTACCGTTCCACATGTTTAACAAGATAGTAGTCTTCCTTGGTTCTCTTTTCTTCCCGCTTATAAGAATCTAATATGAATCCCCTTCCGTGCTTTGGGCAAATGATGAGAAGAACATGATGACCACTGTATATGTGCAAACAATTACCGAACATGATGACCACCGTATAAAGCAAGTAACTTTAGAAAAAAATATATAAAGATAAAGATGGTACCATCTTACCTTTGTAGGCATGGTGCCACAAAAAAATCATAACCCGAAGTCTCACAATTCAATGCTTCTGTCAAGTAAATTACAATATTGATGTCCGTGTCCAAGTGTGTGTCTGCCGTGATCATTTCCGGGTTCAAGAAACCAATCTTGTTATTTTGATTTGGTGAGTTTGCCTTGAGAATATAAAGTGACCTAATTAAACATAACAAACCTTGATCAAAAAGAGAAGCATAGAAGATACCTAAATCAGACCATAAACAAAATATAACTAAGACCCAAACACCCCTTCACAGTGACGGAACTTGAGCTATTTTCTTGGGAGGGCCAGAACTATTATACCGTAAGATGTAGTAGCTTGTGTATGGAGAATGCATAAAATAATAAAATTACAAATAAACCCAATTACCTCTAAAATTCATCGATTTAAGTCAATAATCTGCTTAACTCTTGTTACAATAATTCTGCCTAAAACCATAGCCTTTTTATATAAGCTTAATTGAGCTTATTTCTAATCTTAATTGCTTTTCATTCTAAGTTTTAGAAAAAGTCAATGAAAGTCAAATTTGGTCAAGTTTAAAAGTCAATTCAGTTTTGGGTGAAATTCTGTGTTCAATTGGTTTATTGGTCAAGTTTGTTGTTAGTTTGAGTATATCAATTCAGTTTAAATCAGTTTTCCTTAAGTTTTCAAGTTCATTTTGCAACTTAGCTATATAAAGGAGCGTTTGGTTTAAGTATTTTTATAAGATTTAGAGTAAGTTTGGTTCACTGAATTCAAGCATACTGGTTCTAGTTTTTTATTTTTAAGATTTTATAGTTCTAACTTCAGTTGGTTTGAGTCTAGAGTGCATTTTCAAGTCTAATCACAACCTGTTATGTCAGTCAAAAAATGGTCTTTGTTAATTTTCATTTAGCTATTTGAGTCACAGCCTCGAATCTGCTTATTCTTTTTTGTGATATAATCTCATTTGTGATCCAGGACCCATCTGGCATGATAATAAAAGACCCAATAACCCAATTTCCACATGAATTCTAGAATTCTAGAAGTTTGACGACTAGCGCCCGTCAAAAGAGTGAGAATGTTGGTCCCTAGTTTCTCGCCCGTCAAAAGTTCAATGATGTGTATTGGGTTGATTGGAAGGGTAAAATCCTCAAAGATCCCGAAAGATCTCTTTTTTGAAATAAACCATTTGCGGCATGGCGCAATCCTCATGGGCCATCCAACGATAATATCCCTTCTTCACAGCATCAGATCTTTCATCTATAACCTCTTTCAAAGAATGTAACCGTTTTCTGATGTCGCTTTTTCCTTTTCAACTTTTGACAGCTTGACAGGTTCTTTTAATGTCTTTTTTCTTTTCTTGCTCCCCTATACACACATCAGTACATATGAATCATTTCCAAGTTTTATTTTGAAGCCTATCAAAACTATAATGCTTTAGGATTTACCTGAGTGATAGTAGGAACAATCACTAATGCTCCACATTCCATTGAAGGACCTTGTACATTTTTGGGTAAGGTACTCTTGGTGGCAGCTGAAGGTCCCTTGTACATTTGTAGGGATCGTAATCTTGGCAGCAGCACGTGTAGTAAGGGTGTTTTGCAAACCCTACAAAATTTTAATTTAAATACATAAGTAACACTTACTGATATATACAACAGAATTGAGAAAAGTGTATACAAGTAATACCGAAAAGCGAGCAATGGCACCAATTGGCCATTGAATAAAGGCCCTGGCTGTGCCTCCTAAATTAGGAATCTCTTCATCCGGCACAGGAAGCTCCAAATCTTCTTGTCGATTAAGTACTTTGGAAACCGAGACCCTCATGTAACCCTTTCGTAACCTTTTTCCATGTATCAATCCGTCCCCAACCGGATATAGCGTCGCGTGTGCGCACAAGATCTTGTGCCTCTCAAAATGGATTCAGGACTGAACAAAGCGCATACGGTGGGTTCCTATAAAACAAACCACATTAAGTATGTGTTATATTAGGCGTATGTATATAAAGTATGATACGTGTGAGTTGTCTACTAAATATAACAGATATACATTCACCTTTATGCAATCTATCTTGATGTTGCTTGTTGTCGAGCCAACACTACTCGCTTCCGACTGACCTTGTCCTTCCTTATTTCTTCTAGCATTTTCTCCTTCAATTGATCCCAAATTTTACCATTCATAAACTTTTCTTGCAAATTTTTCATCATCTTTCAAACTCTTGTGATTCTTTGTAGGTCCTTTTTTTCCTCACATATCAATTTAAGCCTTTCTTATATCCAACAATAGAGCTAACCCCCTAGTGCGACCCCCATGTCCGTCCGCACACAATGATCAAAGGATCTGCTCCAGTGTTGAGATTCAATCGTCCCTTGAGACAACGCTTGCTTCGCTTCTACCGATAATTAATGCAAGTAGTAAATAAACGAATACAACTTAATCATAAACCCCTATGAAAATGAGAAATTATAACACTATTATTGCAAAACATGTAATATAGTTACCAATTTTTTTGATAGCTCACTGTCTCTCGAGTCGCAAACTAAGTTTCCATCTTTATCGGACGTCTCCTATCCAAACAAAAACTACTCCCACACTGGTATCTTGTGAAGATCTGTTGCTCTTTTTCGGTCATTCCTTTCCTCTTCCCACTTTTCCTCAAAACCAAAGCAAACCCTTTGCTCCTACCCGAGGTCGATTTGTTTGTTTACTTGTCGCTTCTCGCTTCTTCGCTTTCTCTACTCATAGGAGTCACTAACAAATTAGAACCTTTTCAATGTAAGTTAATAATATATTATATTAGTACAGGAAGAAGTGAAATGAACCACTTTCTCATCATTATAATGTTCAATGCTACTGAGAACTCTTGCCATATTTTAGGGTCGAGGAATGTATATTTACGACGAGGACAAATATTCTTAACCATGTACTTAGCCCTTAATGTGTTCTTGAACGCCCTCCACTTTTGGCCACACGACTTAAGTGTAACAGTTTTAATTGTATCATCGTCTTCAAGTCTCATTTTTCCCTATTTAAGTTGACATGAACCTTGTTAAAGGTGAATATGTATATTACTCAAAAGAAAATGTAGCTAAGAGTCATAGATAGTATACCTTGATATCCATCCATAACATCTCTTTTCGTTGTGTTCTATTTTGTCCCATTTCCTATAGAGGATAGATATATTCTTCCTAACAGCATTTCCACAGTACTTTGCAAATATACGTCGGTGTTTACTTACAGCTACGCCAAGGTTATTGAACCTTACAGATTCACCTACGGGAAGATCTTCTACTTTATTTTGTGATTGTGTGTCGGACTCGGGTTGGCAATATTCTACGAATTGCTATTGGAATCATTTGTGTTATTAAAACATGGCAATCATGGGACTTCATACCAATCAACCTTAGGTCTTTCATTGACACCAACTTCTTAATGTTAGCAGAGTAACCAGATGGAACTTTAACATCATGCAAGCATTGACAAAATTTAATTTTTTTGAGCCTTCGACAAGGTATAACAAGCGCCGGCAAAACACGTTCTTTATTACCAATCTCTGTGGAGCAAGCTCATCTCTAATCCCCATTTCTACCATGTCCTTTCGAACATTAACCCCATCTTTTGTTTTTCCTTTGATGTTTAACAATAAGCCAATCAAACTTTCACAAACATTTTTCTCAATATGCATTACATCAAGACAATGTCGAACTTGTAAATGCTTCCAATATGGTAACTTCCAAAATATAGACTTTTTCTTCCAAATATTTTTGTTATTTGGAGGAGCTTTATCATTTTTTCCAAATTTTTTTTTTATATCCTTAACACGAGAGAGTGTATCACGTCCATTCAATGCTCCCACCATCCTTCTACGCTCTACTTTACCATCGAACAATTTCTTTTTTTTACGGTACGGGTGTAATTCTGGAAGTGATCTTCGATGTCCCATATACACAGTTTTCTTACAGTTAGTCAACCACTGCGAGTGGGTGTCTTTTTCACAAACAGGACACGCTTTTTCCCCTTTCGTTCCATATCCTGACAAGTTACCGTACGCCGGAAAATCACTTACGGTGCAAAAAATCATGGCATATAATCTGAAACTCTCTTTCTTGTACGCATCATACATGATGAGTGTCTAAATACTCATCATTTTTGTACTATCTAGACTGCAAAAACATCTGAAAACACTCAGAAATGCATCATAATGATGAAAATATCACAAACAAGTGTTTTATGTGTTTTAAATGCAAAAATATCAAAATCAGATGAAAAACGTATCAAGTTTGCATAATTGGCAGTTTTAGTCCCTCAAGTTTCAAAAATTGTCAAAACTAGTCCCTGGTAATTCAAAAACTTGTAAAATGTCATTTAAGGTCCATGAGATTCAAAAGTTGTCAAAATAAACCCTTCAAAGTTTAAAAATTATAAAATGACAACTTTGGTCCCTCAACTTTGAAAAATGTCAAATATAGTCCTTGGTGAATTTTAAAAAAGTAAAAATAATCAAAAATAAACCTTGTACTATTCATAAATGACAAAATTGGTCCTTATGGTTAACTTTGGAGAATTTACATGTTTGGTCCCTCAAGTTTCAAAGTTTGGCAGATTTAGTCCTTGGACATTTAAAAATGGAAAATAATCAACCTTGGTCCTTGTACTATTTATTTATGGCAGGTTTGGTCCTTGTGAGAACTATGGAAGATTGGCAAGATTGGTCCCTTAACTTTGGCAGATTTACATTTTTGGTCCTTGGGTTATTAAGCTACATCAAACCGGATCCAATATTAATCCAAATCCAGGCCCAAAACACCCAAGCCCAAAACCCATGTTTTAAAATAAAACCCGCCTAGCACTGTTCATCCCCTTCAACCCACACCTGTTACCACTCCATGGCTTCCACCTCGCCTGTTTTCTAAATATCTTATCTTCCAACCCACTACCCTCCACCTCCACACTAGTCCAAGGAACAAATAAACACACCTTCTCTGCCACACGCTATCAAATCCTGTTATTTCCAACTTGGCCAAAAGTGAAAATCAAAGGTTGTGATCACTTTGACCTATCCAATGGTGGGAAATGATCAGAGGAGAGAGGGGAAGCTTTTGGGGGTCAATAAAAAGGAAAAGAAGCAGAGAAGAAAGAGTAGTAGTGTAATTTTAATTTTGTCATGTCGTTTTAAATAATTTAAATTTTCCAGTCTTTGTTTAAGCTTTCAAGCTTTGAAATAAGTCATCTCAGTGTAATATACAGCTTTTTAAATAATCAATTTCAAATTCCAAGTACGAATTTATATTTTGCAATTTTTCAAGTTCATGTATATGTATGAATGTTATGTGTAGTTGATGTTATGAACTTCTAAGCCCATATAAGCTCTTATATACACTTTAATAAGCTCACTTTAGCTTATTGTTTACTCAGAAAGTTGCTACTCAGTTTTTACTTTTAAAATTCTCTTAGTCAACAAAAGTCAACTGGCAAGCTTCATTGAGACTTGGTCATGGAAATGGGTTGATGCAGAGATTGTTTTGGGTTGAATTTGGTTGGAAATAGTGGTAGAATGGGTTCGTGATAAGTCGCACATGAGCTTGATCATTTGTAAGTTAAAATTTTCTTTCTAATGTACTGTTTGGATCTACTTGTTAAGCTGTGTTAGAAGTCAGTTAACTAGTGAAAATAGTTGGTCTAAGTTTGTTTAGCTATTATTGACTCATATCAATCATTTGTTTGCATCTATATACTATAAAAGTCAAATTTAGCTTTAACATCTCTTAAACTCATAACTGTTGGGGTTTTAGATTGCATAATCATGCATATTGGTTTAAAATTTGTTTATTTAGCTTAAATTAGTCTCAAATTAGCTTAATACATCATAATAGATCATCTAGGATCATTAGAATTTCATAAAAGTCAAACTAATAGGATTATCAAAAAGTCAAAATTTTTCAATGTCAGTTTTTGAATAAACTTTACAATTTCACTGTGATCTTAATATTGAGATTTAGGTTAAATCCTTTTGGGATAGTAAAGTTTATTTGCTCAACTAAATTAGAAAAATAGTAGTTAACTCCCACTTAGCTTATAAAGTGCTTAAAATTCAGCTTCTTTTGACCCCTTTTCATAATGCATGCCCTGTGCACACACTCAGCATACACTGAGTGTGCACAGGGATCTTGCAGCTTGTTCACAAGCTTCATTCAAGCTTGTGAGAAGCTGATTTTTGGTCCAAGTGTAGCCACCAGTGTCTAGTGCGTGTTCCCACTCGTTTTGTAGTTTTAGTTTATTAGAAGCTTGTGCTTAATCTCCAAGTAGCACCCAATTGCTGCTCTTGCACTCAAATCTTCATAATCTTTGTAACTTGCAATTCAGAGGTTTAGGTCAGTTGTAGCTTGTTGATTTTTAGTAGTTTGAGCTTATTATAGCTTCTGTGAAGGTTTGGTGCCCTGTTTGTACCTTGTGCTTATTCCAAGTGCTTATTACTTAAGCACTTTCACTGCAGTTGCATAATCCCACACTCAAGCCCATGTTTTTCTATTTTTCCTAGATTCAGTATATTATTTTAGTATTTTCCTGAATTTTTCAGATTTTTCCATCACTGTTTAGTATTTTTCTTTATTTTAAATAGTTTTTAAGTCTTTTTAAAATAGCTTTTAATACAAATAAATCAGAAAAAGCTTAAAAAAATATGTTTTCAATTTTAATAGATTAAGATAAATATAATAGTCATAAAAAATATTTTTCCATAATTTTCTTTGTTTAAATAGTATTTTCTAGCATTTTAATTAGTTTTAAATAGTTTTAAATTAATAATAAATACATAAAAAGTCTAAAAAATATATTTTCAGTTTTAAAATAAGTTTTATCATATTTTAGATTTTTCTAAGTTATAATTTTATTTTTCCAGGTTATTTTTATATTTTCTTGTATTTAAGTGTCTTTTAAATAGTTTTTAATTAATAATAAATAAATTAATAGTTTTAAAAATAATTTTCTTTTTCTAATAATTTTCTTTTATTATTAGGATTGTAAAAATATCATTTTCATATTTGTAGGCCTTTTATTTCTTAAAACTCACGTTTTATTTTGTACGTTTACATAATTTTATTTAAACGTACGTTTTAGGTTTTAAACGTTCATCATTTTAAAAATAGTGATAGCGTTTATTTAATATATTTTATCTTTTAATTTCTTTTAATTTGCATTTAAGTCACTGTAATTTATTAATCTTTTCTTTAGGTAATTATCCATCCAAATCCTTACTGATCACTATCCTTAGTGATCATTCTATCATCTGAAGTTGTTTAAACACCAATTCATCCTCCGTGGGACTTAACGACCCGGGAATACACTATATTCCTCTGATCTAAATTGCATTTGGTGTTTGAGCTGTTTTGAGTTTATTACGGTTGGCCATTCACAAGTGGCTAGCTTGCGTGAGATAACTTGACGGTTCAGACCGACAAATTTTGGCCATTGCCGGGAGGCTGTAAGCGTGTTTTAAGCATTTCCAGATCCATTCTTGCACATATACCACCCTTTTTGTAAACACTTTTTTGTAAAGTTTATCATAAATCAAAAAGTTCATTAACACTTTTCCTAAAGTGTTAACAACACCAAAAATATTTTTATTCTTTGTTTTTTTTCAAAATATTTATCCAAAAATCCAAAAATATCCATCTTTACCCTCTTACCCTTTTTGATTCTTTATTCCTTTACCCTCTATCCATTTGATTCTAACTTCTTCTATTATCATGGAATCTCTCGACTACGACGAATTCTGGAACGAAGTTGAAAAACTTCCTACTTTATCACAAATGTCAAGAATTCGTGTTGTTCATGATGATCCATTAATTCTGCGTAGGGAAATAGAACGAGAAACCAGGGTGACAAAGGACCGTGTACTTCCTCTTATAATGGAGGTGCTAAATACGTCCAACCTACGGTTATCCAAAAATCTAACCCCTCAATTGCTCTTAAGCCGTCTAAAATTGATCCTACACTTTCACGATTTACGGTTAAAAGCAAACATGCAGAATTTAGACAGGTGACTAGCAAGAATGACTTGCCTAATCTTCACGTTTCTCAAGAACCCGAACCAGAGACCATAACGGAAGTGGTGGAAATTGCTAGCTCTCAGAGCACACCACTTGTCCCACCTCCGGATTTTTCAAAATGTTCTTCGAATCTTAATAGTCATTCAGATCACCATGTTGGTTTTGTTGATTCTTTGAATGAACTGATTCCTTCTCATAACTCTCAAATAGAATCGTTTATTCCTTGTGTCGGTTGTGGTGAGCCTATTTTTGGTTCACCCTCGTCAGCTGTGTACGTGTGTACAATGTGGTAATGATATTCAGAACGGGAGTTGTTTGTTTTGTGGTTCGAGGAATTCATTTGATTATGATCCTAATCCAAACTCATTTAACGACCCCTCAAACTTTTCCAATTACCCACCACAGGCCGACTTATCTTCATATAATCAACATAACTGCTGTGAATTTTGTGGAGATCCTCACCAAGGATTTGAATGTCAATCCGGAAACACGATTGTCTATGAACAGTTTTCCGGTGATGCTCAGAACTTTGGTTATGACCAATATCCATATGATTCACCAATCCAGGCTCAACAGTTTCACTGTTGTGAGAACTGTGGAGGTCCCCATTTCAGCTCTGATTGTCAAACAAGGAATCCATTTCCTTGTAACAATTATGACTATCCATATCACGACCAACCTCCACAGTGCCAAATGACTCAAACTCCTCAGCAAACCCAACAAGACACTTATCTAGAGCTTCTGGAATCAGTGAAAAGAACTGAGGAGTTGAGTAAAACAGCATTTCATAATGTTCCCAGTTTTTCTTATGTATATTGTGAGGGTCCTCATGATGATTATCAATGTCAACCTTCCGGTTTTGACAAATCTCCACTCCCACAATGTCCCGTCATTCAAAATTCACATGAGAAATCCATGGAAGAATTGCTAGCTGAAGAGCAGGTTGCTAAAATAAATTCCCAAATTGCTTTTGAAAAATCTATTAGGGAATCAATTGCAAAAGAAAAAACATCCAGATCTAGCTCTCAATTTCATTTTATTCTTGATGACAGTGATGATGAGGATGCACTTGGTATCCTACAATTTTATAAAGATTCATCAAGTTCATCAGTGGATATCCCAGTAGTTGAGATTCATTCTCAAGCAACTGCCATCACACCAAGCTCCCACTCACTCTCTGAACATGGGGGACGAGCATCTTGACACTGTTCCTGAAAAGGAATCGGACGAATTCATAAAGTCTAGTGTTGAGAACCTTGTCCCAATTCCAAGAGAATCACAGGGAATTCTTGATCATGTGTGTGATATCCCTCTTCCTCTTGTCTTCCAAAATGATCATATTGAGATGTTCTCTGATTCTGATGAGGACTATTCTTTATCTTGTGGAGACATAAGTTATGTGGGGGAATTTCCTTCTGAGCTTGTCAGCTTAGGAAAAGAGAATGATGAAGAAATAATCCAAGACGAAGCTCTTCATCTTACATTATTGAATGTTAATCTTCTCATTTCTAGAATCGAGGCTTTTAATGAAAAGCCTACTTCATATCCTATCCCCTTTGAGGATAGTAAACTTTTGTTCAATGATTCTATTCCTGAATTGCAAACGTTCCATTTTGATCATATGGGAGAGAAGATTAGTGGTATTACCACTTCTCATTCTCATAATTCTCTCCCTGATTATGAATCATTCACCTTTGAGGAGTTCCCCAGTGAACTCAGTCAAATCAATCCTGAATATGAATCATTCCCTTTGAGGAGTTCTCCTGTGAACTCACTCATATCATATCTCTACCAGAGTATGATAACTTCTACTTTGATCTAGACACACTCGGGATACGTCTGGACCAATTGAGCTTAAAAGATGAAATTCATGCTATCATGAATTTTCCTTCTGATGATGATGAGTTAGTCAGGATTATTATCATGACTTTCTTTCTCTTCTTCACCTATCCCGTGGCTTCTCCTGTTCTTCACTCCTTCGGGAATGAAGACATTATCTTTGACCCCGGCATTTTCATTTATCATTTGTAAGCCGGTTCTATGTATATCTCATCGGTGTGGAACTTTCACGTACTTCAATGTTTATACAAACATTTTTAAGTGAAAGTCCGATGGAGATTGTCTCTTCCACTTACTTCCCCATGAACCAATGAATTCGGGGTCGAGTCAAGCTAGCGACTCGGTAATCAAAAACAGTAGTTAAACATGGGTTTTCACCCGTGTGTACCACCTTAGTGTGGGGGAGATGCCCCACATGTTGTATATAGATCTTAAAAATGAATGAAAATTGTAAATATTAAAAAAAAATAGAATAATTGTTGTGTTTCTACACTTGGCTAGTAATGTTATCTTTTTACGTTCTAAGTTTCGGCATAACAGCCGGTACTTTGAATATTGAGGACAATATTCATTTCTAAGTGTGGGGGGGGGGGGAATTCTGACGAATTTGATCATAAATGTACCATTTTAGTCCCTTTTTCCCCCAAAATGGCCAAATTAAAAAAAAAAAAATTTAGTGGAAGTACTATGTACTAAACACAACAAATGGTAATCAGTCCACCATGTCTAACCCACATAAGAATTGGCTAATCCAGGAGCAAACGGATCTTGGTAAAGATATCTCAAATCCGTTTATGGCTTGCAATTTGCCCAAAATTGTATGGTGTTCAGCTCACCATATCTTTAATTAGTGAAGAGTTGGCTAGCCCGCAAGTTTATGGCTTGTGGTAAAGGCAGTGGAAAAACCATAATTGGAAATCGACTCACCAAAGATAATTTATCTAAGAGTTGGCTAGTCCAGAAGCAAACGGCTTCTGGTAAAGACAAATCAAAACCGTTGAAAGCTGGTGATTTGCTCAAAATCATTTGGTTATCATTGTACCAAGGTTCTTACTTGAACTGAAACAATTGGCTACTCCATAAGTAATGGCTTTTGGTAAAGAGATAAAATCCATTAACTTTTCATAAATCATTGCTAGGGACTAGCAATATCTTAGTGTGGGGGATTGATGAGTGTCTAAATACTCATCATTTTTGTACTGTTTAAACTGCAAAAACATCTCGAAAACACTCAAAATACATCATAATGATGAAAATATCACAAATAAGTGTTTTATGTGTTTTAAATGCAAAATATCAAAATCAGATGAAAAACGTATCAAGTTTGCATAATTGGCAGTTTTAGTCCCTCAAGTTTCAAAAATTGTCAAAACTAGTCCCTGGTAATTCAAAAACTTGTAAAATGTCATTTAAGGTCCATGAGATTCAAAAGTTGTCAAAATAAACCCTTCAAAGTTTAAAAATTATAAAATGACAACTTTGGTCCCTCAACTTTGAAAAATGTCAAATATAGTCCTTGGTGAATTTTAAAAAAGTGAAAATAATCAAAAATAAACCTTGTACTATTCATAAATGACAAAATTGGTCCTTATGGTTAACTTTGGAGAATTTACATGTTTGGTCCCTCAAGTTTCAAAGTTTGGCAGATTTAGTCCTTGGACATTTAAAAATGGAAAATAATCAACCTTGGTCCTTGTACTATTTATTTATGGCAGGTTTGGTCCTTGTGAGAACTATGGAAGATTGGCAAGATTGGTCCCTTAACTTTGGCAGATTTACATTTTTGGTCCTTGGGTTATTAAGCTACACCAAACCGGATCCAATATTAATCCAAATCCAGGCCCAAAACACCCAAGCCCAAAACCCATGTTTTAAAATAAAACCCGCCTAGCACTGTTCATCCCCTTCAACCCACACCTGTTACCACTCCATGGCTTCCACCTCGCCGGTTTTCTAAATATCTTATCTTCCAACCCACTACCCTCCACCTCCACACTAGTCCAAGGAACAAATAAACACACCTTCTCTGCCACATGCTATCAAATCCTGTTATTTCCAACTTGGCGCCAAAAAGTGAAAATCAAAGGTTGTGATCACTTTGACCTATCCAATGGTGGGAAATGATCAGAGGAGAGAGGGGAAGCTTTTGGAGGTCAATAAAAAGGAAAAGAAGCAGAGAAGAAAGAGCAGTAGTGTAATTTTAATTTTGTCATGTCGTTTTAAATAATTTAAATTTTCCAGTCTTTGTTTAAGCTTTCAAGCTTTGAAATAAGTCATCTCAGTGTAATATACAGCTTTTTAAATAATCAATTTCAAATTCCAAGTACGAATTTATATTTTGCAATTTTTCAAGTTCATGTATATGTATGAATGTTATGTGTAGTTGATGTTATGAACTTCTAAGCCCATATAAGCTCTTATATACACTTTAATAAGCTCACTTTAGCTTATTGTTTACTCAGAAAGTTGCTACTCAGTTTTTACTTTTAAAATTCTCTTAGTCAACAAAAGTCAACTGGCAAGCTTCATTGAGACTTGGTCATGGAAATGGGTTGATGCAGAGATTGTTTTGGGTTGAATTTGGTTGGAAATAGTGGTAGAATGGGTTCTGTGATAAGCTGCACATGAGCTTGATCATTTGTAAGTTAAAATTTTCTTTCTAATGTACTGTTTGGATCTACTTGTTAAGCTGTGTTAGAAGTCAGTTAACTAGTGAAAATAGTTGGTCTAAGTTTGTTTAGCTATTATTGACTCATATCAATCATTTGTTTGCATCTATATACTATAAAAGTCAAATTTAGCTT
This sequence comes from Chrysanthemum makinoi, assembly GCA_910596185.1. Lineage (NCBI taxonomy): Eukaryota > Viridiplantae > Streptophyta > Magnoliopsida > Asterales > Asteraceae > Chrysanthemum > Chrysanthemum makinoi. The sequence continues at coordinate 4,140,319 of OU343225.1, read as the reverse complement.
TAACATCTCTTAAACTCATAACTGTTGGGGTTTTAGATTGCATAATCATGCATATTGGTTTAAAATTTGTTTATTTAGCTTAAATTAGTCTCAAATTAGCTTAATACATCATAATAGATCATCTAGGATCATTAGAATTTCATAAAAGTCAAACTAATAGGATTATCAAAAAGTCAAAATGTTTCAATGTCAGTTTTTGAATAAACTTTACAATTTCACTGTGATCTTAATATTGAGATTTAGGTTAAATCCTTTTGGGATAGTAAAGTTTATTTGCTCAACTAAATTAGAAAAATAGTAGTTAACTCCCACTTAGCTTATAAAGTGCTTAAAATTCAGCTTCTTTTGACCCCTTTTCATAATGCATGCCCTGTGCACACACTCAGCATACACTGAGTGTGCACAGGGATCTTGCAGCTTGTTCACAAGCTTCATTCAAGCTTGTGAGAAGCTGATTTTTGGTCCAAGTGTAGCCACCCAGGTCTAGTGCAGTTCCCACTACGTTTTTGTAGTTTTAGTTTATTAGGAAGCTTGTGCTTAATCTCCAAGTAGCACCCAAATCTGTTTTGGCTCTTGCACTCAAATCTTCATAATCTTTGTAACTTGCAATTCAGAGGTTTAGGTCAGTTGTAGCTTGTTGATTTTTAGTAGTTTGAGCTTATTATAGCTTCTGTGAAGGTTTGGTGCCCTGTTTGTACCTTGTGCTTATTCCAAGTGCTTATTACTTAAGCACTTTCACTGCAGTTGCATAATCCCACACTCAAGCCCATGTTTTTCTATTTTTCCTAGATTCAGTATATTATTTTAGTATTTTCCTGAATTTTTCAGATTTTTCCATCACTGTTTAGTATTTTTCTTTATTTTAAATAGTTTTTAAGTCTTTTTAAAATAGCTTTTAATACAAATAAATCAGAAAAAGCTTAAAAAAATATGTTTTCAATTTTAATAGATTAAGATAAATATAATAGTCATAAAAAATATTTTTCCATAATTTTCTTTGTTTAAATAGTATTTTCTAGCATTTTAATTAGTTTTAAATAGTTTTAAATTAATAATAAATACATAAAAAGTCTAAAAAATATATTTTCAGTTTTAAAATAAGTTTTATCATATTTTAGATTTTTCTAAGTTATAATTTTATTTTTCCAGGTTATTTTTATATTTTCTTGTATTTAAGTGTCTTTTAAATAGTTTTTAATTAATAATAAATAAATTAATAGTTTTAAAAATAATTTTCTTTTTCTAATAATTTTCTTTTATTATTAGGATTGTAAAAATATCATTTTCATATTTGTAGGCCTTTTATTTCTTAAAACTCACGTTTTATTTTGTACGTTTACATAATTTTATTTAAACGCGTCGTTTTAGGTTTTAAACGTTCATCATTTTAAAAATAGTGATAGCGTTTATTTAATATATTTTATCTTTTTAATTTCTTGTAATTTGCATTTAAGTCATTTGTAATTTATTAATCTTTTTTTTAGGTAATTATCCATCCAAATCCTTACTGATCACTATCCTTAGTGATCATTCTATCATCTGAAGTTGTTTAAACACCAATTCATCCTCCGTGGGACTTAACGACCCAGGAATACACTATATTCCTCTGATCTAAATTGCATTTGGTGTTTGAGCTGTTTTGAGTTTCTTACGGTTGGTCATTCACAAGTGGCTAGCTTGCGTGAGATAACTTGACGGTTCAGCACCGATCAATACACTTTGACACCTTTAGACCAAAGTTTTTCCATGTCATCGATTAACGGCTCCAAATACACATCAATATCGTTTCCGGGTTGTTTTGGACCCTGAATTAACAATGACATCATGATGTATATACGTTTCATGCATAACCAAGGTGAAAGATTGTATATGCATAAAAGAACCGGCCAAGTACTGTGGCGACTGCTTATGTTTCCAAATGGATTAATTCCATCTGAACTAAGCCCAAACCGTATATTCCTAATCTCAGCTCCAAATTCTTCATAACGACTATCGATATTTTTCCATTGAGGAGAATCAGCCACATGTCTCATTTTCCCGTCGATTTTGCGATCTTCAGCATGCCACCTCAACAATTTTGCATTCTTAGGGTTTGAAAATAATGGCTTAAGTCTTGGTTTGATAGGTAAATACCACAATACTTTAGCAAATGGGGCCATTCTTTGTCACGTCATCATCAAATTCTGTTAGATTTGTATCTTTATACCTTGAAAGCTTACATACAGGACATTTGTGTAAGTCTTTATACCCCTTTCTATACAATATGCAATCTCTTGGACACGCATCTATTCTTGTGACTTCCAATCCCAACGGACACATCAAATTTTTGGCTTGATAACGTAGAAGTGGGCAACTCATTGTGTTTAAGTAACATTTTATTTAACAACTCTAATATTTTATTGAAACATACACCACTCACACCATATTCTGCTTTTAAGGTCAACAAATGCAACACATGAAAAGTTTGGTAAAATTCGTACAACCCGTATACAATGGTTTTTTTGATTCGATAAACAGTTGTTGTAATTTCTCCATATCGATTTCAGTATTATGCTCCGCATCATGTAACATGTCATTGATATTTTGATTACTACTACCACAAATATCATCACCGCTATCATCGTTATTATTGGCATTACTTTCCGAAACAACATTGTTACAATTACGTTGTGCTTCACCATGACAATCCCACCACATGTAGTTATCAGTAAACCCATTTTGAAATAAATGGTATCTAATATCCTCAATATCATCATGACAAACAAAATTTTGACAGTCTTTACACGGACATGAAATACGAGCTTCTCCTGTCTTTGCTCGATGATCCTCAACAACTTTAATAAACTCAGACAACCCTTTGATGTATTCGAGGCTAGAACGTTCGTATCGCATACATCCATTTCCTATTATCCATCTGAAATATACAAATTCATATTTTTAATAAGATGCATGCATGATGTAGTAGCATATAAAACTAGTTCCAAATCCTAACCCACTTTTTAAATATTTAGTCTCATATGTGAATTCGTATTATAAGTCGAGTATTATTGAAGAAAAATCGGCAGCATTTCCCCTTAACTCCTCAAGTATGCGCATAAAACGCAAACTCATAGGAGTAAGGGAAATAATGTCGATTTTTCTCAAATAATGCTCAATCTCATAATACGTAATCACATCCTAAATGAGATAAAATATTTAAAAAGCAGTCCCAAATGGGGACTATCCGAAACTAACCTCTATTGGTTAGGTTCAGACGGGTATTAAACTAAGGGGATATGAATTTAAGTGAATCTATACTAAATGCTTAAATGCTACCAAAAAATATGTTGTTAATATGTGGTTAGCTTAGAAGTTTAGTTAAGTACCTTACTTCAACGAGTTAATCTATCTAGGTATCAACTTGACTCATAGAAATTTCTTCAAAGAAACCTATATATAAACAAACCGTCAAAATTAACAAACAAAGCTTCAAATAAACACAAATTTACTCATAAATTAATTTTGTGTTATAAAATGAAAGAGATAAATAGTAAGAATAGTTATAACATTAAGTACCTTTTAAATTGAGACAATATAAACATTTGAAAATGAGAATTTTTGAAGCATTAATTGTGATTTAGAGAAATAGTTAAAATTATGTAGATCTCAGAGCAGTGGCGGATCCAAGATTTTTGAAGTGGCGGATCCAAGATTTTTGAACATGTGTGGCACAAAATTTTTGTTCTCACCCCAAGTTTTACGTATAGGGTAGGTCTCGCTTGCGAATCTTAAATATATGATCCGTTGTAGCACAATATACCACTAGTTTGTGCGTAAAATGGCTCAATTTATGAAAATCGCTCATATATATAGATCAATGTAAATAGGTTAGCTTATTTTTGTTAGTTTTTTCATTCTTGTTAACTTGGGTGAATATGTTTGTATATATGTTTGGGTTTTGGTTATCCAAGATTATAAGTTTATCTATTCAGTTTAGAATATTTGATATCAATTTTGTTTTAAAGTTACTAATGACCATGTAACATTTACATGAGTAAAATTTTACATCTATGCACTCAACAAGTGTATTATAACCATGTAAAACAATACAAAGAATCTTATAACCGTCATAAAATAAAAGACATTAATCTATAACCTTTAATCACTTATATTATTTGCAAGAGAAAACTTAAAGTATCAAAAATATAATGTATGTTGATTGATACCAGCGCTGTACTAAAGAAGTGTCTGTTAAATGTTGACTAAAAATAAAATGCAACATTTAAAAGATAAAGGGAGTAAACTTTTTTCCTTATGCAAAAGTCTGCTACAACAACCAGCTTTCTTTTAGTTTCATTCTGACCATTTTTAGAGACGTGCTTTTTATTTTTACACTAGCATTATAATTGTCACTTTACCGTTTGGCCGTATATCTCGTCTTTGCATTTTTACACCCCTTGCCCTGAAGTAACTTCTTGATATTAGTTTAATATATCAATTTTAATAAGGTGGCCTTTTCGTTAAATCTGAAGCTATATATATGTACGTCTTTGCTTCAGTTTGTTGTTTGAAATCCCTGGTGATTTACATTAAAATGCATATCTTCTAGTTATAGTTATGCTTAACCTTGATAACCAAATTGAAAATTTTGATCATGTAGAAACAAAATTAAGGACAAGACATGCAGAATCAGTTATTGAAATGAATACAATATCTGAAGATGCAAAATCAAAAGACGAGCCAACAGAAGAAAAGACCAGGAGCGAAACTACTATGAGACGGCTTTATAATTATATTATACGAGGAGACATAATATTTGTTATAGAACAATTAAAAGAAGATAGTCTCAACCCCTGGGACAAACTCACGAATAATGGAAACACAGTACTCCATGTAGCAGTGGGTTCTTCTACCAAGAATCATGAATTATTAAATAAATTGTTGGAAATGACACCGACAGAGAAGACACTACTCGATGTGGTAAATTCCGATGGAAGCACTCCTCTTCATGTTGCTGCTATTGGTGGCAACATCGAAGCTGTCGACATATTGGTGAAAAGAAACCCTGAATTGTTATTAGCCACCGACAATGAGGGTCACATTCCACTTGCCTTATCGGTTTCCAATATGCATTCCAAGACATCTAAGTGTATGTTTGAACACATGAAAGATGGTGGGTATGATAGTATTTTTTCGGGTCAAAGTGGCGAGGATCTTGTCGTTCTTGCTATTTCTTGTCAAGATTTTCGTAAGTGTCCTCTATTGTCTTCAAAGTTGTGATGAGCTTGTCATTTCTATACCACTAATTTTCTGAAATATGTAGGCTTAGCAAACAGGATAATCTCTGATTACGGCGGTGCCGCCATACTTGACGATAGTGACGCTGTGTTGACCGCTTTAGCTCAAAATTTTCCACGTGAACTCAACTTTTGGGAAAGAAGAGGTGATGAGTTTATTTCTTTAACATTTTAATTAATCTTTTAGCCTTTGTGCATAAACTGTTTCATTTATGTTGCAGACTCCAGAACGGATATCAATAGATACACGTAGGTTTCAAAGAGCCAACGAGCATAATAACGCATGCTGGACAGTGCTATCATCAATGCTATCGCTATTTCTCGTTTATTTTCTTATTGGTAGGTAACTAATTACGATTTCTTGAGTTTATCTTTCACATACATTAACAGACTAAACAACTAAAAAATTTTGAGCAAAAGATTTTTTGAACGCAATGTAATTTAAAACACAATGTGTAATTTTACAAAAAAATGAACTACGAAGGAACGTTCAATCTGGTTGGTGACATTCGAGAACCGCTAGTTCCACCCGGTAGTGGGACACATGTCACTCCCTCACCCTTAACTCACTACCCTACCCCTTCGCCTTAAATAATTTTTTCTTTGGAGCAAATTACTTTTGAGAAAATTCTCAAAAGAGGACAAAAACTTGAGTTGTGGTCATTATATGATACAAAAAATACATCTTTTTTTCAAAATAACCATATGTGAATGTGCGATTCTACTAATTTGTTGACATGTGTTCGTACAAGAAGTACTATACCAATCATTTGCAAGTACAATCACTAACAAATCTTGTTTGACTTTATAAACAAATGTGTGAATGACGGATGTGCGAATAAAATCTATTTTATTGGGAAGGAACACCTTTTCAGGAATAAAATCTTTTTAAAATCTACTTTACTGTTTGCACATTAGTCAGAATTCGCACAACCATCGTTCGCACATCTGCTGGTCAGGGATTGTACTAATGGTCGGGGTGTAGGCCAACAAATGATCGGAAATGTACTTCTTGCCTTGACACATGTCAACAAATTAGTGAAATCACATATTCACAAATGACCATTTTTAAAAAAAGGTGTATTTTTTTACCATATAATGACCACAACTTAAGTTTTTGTCTCCTTTAAAAAATTTCCTCATTACTTTTTCTTGTCAAAGAGTAAATTTCCCCATAATTCGGTTTGGTCCCTTATGGTTGTAAGTTACTAATGTGTGGATGATATAGTTATAAGTTTAATGTATCGTAGTTTTAAGTGCATGAGATACATAAAAATAAGATTACCATATTTAAGAAAAAAGTCGCATCATTTGTTTTTCTTTTTCTTTCTTATGACGTGATCTTTTTTTCATCTAGCCATACCCTTTTTTTTTCTTTCTTCTCTCTCTTAATTTAATGAAAATACACATGTGTTTTTAACAATGATGCACATATTCTATACTTAATATTTACCTAACTAAAAGAGAAATTGATGTTTTATTTATGTAATTAAGCGATTCATCACTTATTTAATTATATTGAAAATTTCAGTGACACAAAAACGATGTATTCTAGCTATAAAATGGCTCATTTGATAACTAAAACTTACTGCATCAAGTTTATAAAGTTATCGTGATAAAACATAAAAAAATTTATTATATTAAAAAAAGTTGTAGTCGTAGGGAATGTGCTCACTATTTAAAATTAGGGCTAATTCTAAGAATGCATCTTTCGCTCAAGGTGTCATCACTTTTTAGGAAAAAAGTTTGGGTATTTCCAAAATAAACCTTGAGACTTGCGACTTTTTTCTTCCAATCTAAGATTGCCAAGTGTCCTGACACTTTTCATGCTCCAATCATTGAAATTACCTTTTTGTACCTATGATTTATAATCGACTTATATCCAAATGACTTTTTAAAATTCGATGCGATTTTATTTTTTATATTTTCGAGCCAAAAGTCAAACTTTGGAAAGTATTATTTTATTTCTTTTGCTCCTTCCCAATGTTGAGCGACTTAAGCGAATTACTTTGAGCGTCTTTTTTAACTTTGTACTTTTGTACTTTTATATTTTTTTACATAACTTTTAAATACTTTTAAATTAAAATGACTATTGTACCCTTAACTATTTTTACATGTTGAGCATCTTCTTTCCTTTAACAAAACCAAAATTAGCCTACTACTACTACCAATTCACTGAAACTTTAACTGAAGAATAAAAAAGTAAATAAAAAGTCTAACAAAAACATTTGTTCTTATTGAGAATGCATAATTGATTGTGGGACGAACAAAGTGCCGCCATCAACCCCGTTTGCTCTTAGAGTCCATACATTTGCTCTCTTGCTCTATATCTAAGGGAAACAATAACTCCTCACATTATTTGTCATTTCAATTAAAAACCGAAGTTTTATCTCTCTCAAGCCACAACTCCGGCTATCAACCCCTCACCTCCGGCTATCAACACCTTCATCTCTCGGTTATCTCACCATCTCCGGTCATTCATTCACCGTCCAAGGTATTATTTCTCTAATTTTAATATACATATAATAATTAGTGTTTCATTTACACCGATTGTTGTGTAAATGAGCTTCGATTATCACCAATTGTTGTGTGGACTTAGTATGCAATAGTGCGAGTCCCATATTGATTAGAATCAAAACAAGCTAGCAAACCGTTTCGAGAAACGAAGTAAAGTGGTTACCTAAATATACTAGCAGGGTTTAGTAACACTAGCATGGAATAAAATAAAGTAGCAATGTTACCTAAATATACTAGCAGGGGTTTAGTAACACTAGCAGTGGAATAAAATAAAGTAGCAGTGGTTACCTAAATATACTAGAAGTGGTTTAGTAACACTAGCAATGGAATAAAATAAAGTAGCAGTGGTTACCAAAATATACTAGCAGTGGTTTGGTCAGTGTGTGTTCGTCATTGCACGGATATGAACTTTTGTTGTTTTATTTCAGTTGGTTTGTGTGAAAATAGCAGATGGGCGATTTTAGGATTTGAGTTTGCATTTTCACTTCATATTGACGTTGAAGCTACTTTCTAACTGGATTTGTTCATGAATCTGTTTAGCAAAAGTAGAAGGTTGAACTATGATGGGATTGGTATATAGTGGATGAGGAGCTTTTAACCAACTCCAGCTTTATAACTTTATACTCCAGTCATTATGTAATGTACTATGAAATGGAAATTTTGTAGCTACCAGATAAGAAGTCGGCTTTGCAGCTTATATTGATGTCGGGTAAACCGTTGAATCTTTTCTCATATTTCGTTTAATTTTATTAAATGATACTAACACTGTAACTTTATAATACAGTGTCAAATTGGATTGATTCAAAAAGATGATAAAAGTAGTTAATGTTTCAATTTAATTTACTGACCATGATCTTTAATTAAATTCAAAGAACTGTGGCTTTGAAAAAGGAGTGTATATTTTAAAGTATGGTCCTATAGGTAAGCGTGAACTCTACTAAGTGATCACGACTATCAAACTTACACGTGTGTGAATACTGCATCAAGCATGGTGAAGAAAAATACAATAAATGCTCAATACATTATTGAAGAGTAAATTTCACACGAACAATTGCCATTATAAAATATAAACGTATGATATTATATATAAGGCTTGGAAAAGCTTATATACAAATCCATGACACCAACATTTACTTCCAAGGATTTAACTCCTAATCGTAACAAGTAAGAACTCACACCCTCAAACCCCATTCCCTCCCATCAAAAACCCGGAAAAAAAAGTAGCAATACACAAATTAACACTTATACTTTGAGCCGAAAAAAATCTCAATAAGCATTATAAGAATGATTTTCTATAGTCAAAATGTATATAACCAAGATCATGAACCACCTCATCTTGTTAATAGCTTCAAGGGGTATGCAGATCGCGTAAATGGTCAACCACATCATGTTAACCACCAACCACTTGATATCGAACGGTGAAGAACATTCGCTTGGACACACGTAGAGTTATCGTGTTCTTGTTCCATAGGCATAGACCTATCTACAGATGTGGATGTGACGCATAACGAACTTTATGACATTTTCTCTCAGATGTACAACCGCCTCACTTCTACCACCAACATAACTTCCTTATCACATACGTCTTCACACCAAAGACTTTGAGGAGCACCATCTACATATTCCTCCTTGGTTTTATATCCTTGGTGATGCACTGATATCTCCACGATATGATTTGGTTCTATTATACCAACTGCTACGCCACGGTTTATTAAGTGCGCAACACAATAAATCGAATTGTACAGTCCTAAAAATAAAATAAACGTGAAATATAAGGAGGCATATGAGAAAATTACCGCAAGCCATCGTGGAAAGCCATAACAACCTCTTAGGCTGACTGGATGCTTGTTTTCCATCTTTAATAGTACATCGCCCTTCACATATTACTCTAAATAGAGCTTTGTCTTCCCCACATTTGTTGGTAATTCGCAAGATTGATTTATCATTATCATGAAGAATAATATTGTTTGTACTGAGAATAGCATCTGGAACATTACATTGTTCTTCAAGAATACGCCTGATTTTCTCATTAGATTTGATAATTTCTCCAAACAGTTTTCTTCTTTTTGCCTCGTCTACTCGAGCTAGTTCCACACTTAAGATGCAACGCACAGGCTTATGATCACCGTCTGTCACATCCATGCACGCTTCATACCTGATGAAAAGTGAGCCTTTCAAAGAACCAAATAATCAAGATGGTGATGAGTAAGTACATCACTAAATGAATGGAGCAAACTTATCTGCAAAACCGACAGACTACATGACATTTTAAGTTGCATTTGTCTGATGAATCTTGACGATTATCACGATATAAGACTCGATCACACCATGAATGCGCTTTTTTCACCGGAATCATATCCTACAAGATGAATAGTCGTAATCCACATTAAGCAACTTTAAAACTTATACTGCACGTAACTTCATTTTGGTCATTAAATAGCAGCAGATTGACATATTTATGGTATTATATACCTGCCAAACCAGGCTGATGCCTTTCAAACTTGTATGTGGGGGAGGGGGGTGGTAGCTTCACGCATTCCTTGAAACACACTTCCAGCTTTCATTTCAATATGAAGTCGGGTCCTTCTCTCTAAGCCAAACGAAACTTCTTTGAGAGATAAAATCGCGTGCTTCATCATAAGATATATCATCAAGACGATAATTAAAATCGCCAAGAAATACAATCATATCTCAGAAAGCTCGCAACTCATCCACGCATACTGAGAGCACCAAAAGCCTCGAATACCACATATTGCCGCTTTTAACTAATTGATCATTTACCATTTCTAATATCATTAAAAATGGATGTACCTACATTTGTAAGACGGACCAAGCTTGAATAGCCGATGAGACTCCAAGAAAAAGTAATGCTGGAATTCACGCGAACCATAGAGAATCAAAGTAAGATGCTTGCAAGAAACAAGCAAGATAAGAAAAGGTGTGACAAAGATACCGGATGACGATTCACAATATTTAGGTCGATCGAAGGTCATTGTCTTGTATACATGATCGAAATCAAGATTACGCCCTATCAGCTGGCCCAAATGCAAAAAGTGACAATTAACAAAACATATGATCCGTCCATAGATTCTCATCCTCAAACCAATCATTCCCCACACACCGAATTAGTAATATTACATAAAAAAAAGTAAAAGGAAATATATAGATAGCATGTGCATCATTAGGATCTCCGTAATTTACTAAAATTAGCATGACCAAAATGCAAATAGCTACCTTATTACCGATAGCATTACCAAATCCACGAACCAAGCAACATCAATATCTCCAACGTTATTCTAATACTATTTACGACCTCGAAATGACATTCCGTTGTTAAAAGCATAATCACGAGTTCCTGGAATCTTATCAACAATCAAGTTTAAATTTCTGCGCAGGGCACTACGATACTTAATGGTAACTGTATTCCTTAGGATTCCTCTGCATCATCATCTCCTTCTGAAAATGCTGGCGGACTGGACCAACCAGTTATGATATCTTGAAAATTTTCTCACGTAGTAATTACTCACGTAGCAGTGGTTACCAAAATATACTAGCAGTGGTTTAGTAACACTAGCAGTGGAATGAAATATACTAGCAGTGGTTTAGTAACACTAGCAGTGGTTACCAAAATATACTAGCAGTGGTTTAGTAACACTAGCAGTGGAATGAAATATACTAGCAGTGGTTTAACCCATTTGTCATGATGTTACCAGTTTGACCCGTTAGATAATAATGGATCAAAATAGCCCACATATACAGGGGTAATATAAAGCAACCCAACTAAGTTTGAGCCTGCTACCATCACATAAAGCTTTAAGGCCTCGTGATAAAGCTTTATAACATATGTAAGTCAAACTGTATTACGTTGCATATAGTATAACTTAAAAATCTAGGAGACCTATAATAGCAATGTGGCAAAGATGAAAGATCTGTGACTTGCGACATCTCGCTGACTTATTATTCATTCTGTGAGAATATTTACTGTGATAAGAAAATAGTATAAACCGCACAACTTTTAAGTAAACTCGAGATTTAGTTAATTCTCCTACTTTTATCTAATCGTCACCAAACACACCAATATTCATATGTACCCAACTTATAGTAACAACTGTCAAAATCATAAATTCATCATTATTTTCATGAATGAACACTTAGCCACTAAGCCCCCAGAATACTCACCAGTTTCAAACTTGACTGGGAGTTCCCAAATTGACTGTCTAGAACTTGATCCAAAGGTCCTCCAAAGTTTTTGCAATGCTTCCACTGAACAGGCTCGTTGTCTGATACATATAAGGTAAAGAAAAACATTGGGTCAGTAGTACTTACAGCTTAGGTCACAACTGAAAAAACATACTGAAAAAACATACTGTAAAGTTATAACAATTACTTACATAATAGAAATATATAAAACAAATTCAATACAGATACTTTTTGCAAGTCTTATCTAAAAAGAGGTGCAAAAGATGTGTGGGTGGGGTAATGGGTCAGAACTGGTCATGTTATAACGAGCCATTTTTTTATTTGGGTCAAAAAGGGGTGGGTTGGCTTGACCCACATAAGCTCAAATCAACCAATTCACAAGTAAATGGATGAGACTGGACATCTAGTAGAATCTAACATTCTCATCTATGAATTTGCAGTCAAAAATATTTCTAGAGATTGTGATGTCATCAATTCGGCTTATTTTAACCTTGAAAGTGCAGTTCCACATCTTTTTTAAAATGAAATTATTTAGATTCATAACATGTTTTTTTTACAAGTATAGTTTAAGCAAAAACTACCAGGTGGAGGCTTGGATAAATCAAACGATTCTACTGAGTGTCTATCCCCTTTCCCGTCAGTGGCATCTTTAGCATTCTCTAGACCATCACTTGATATTATCCGTGAATCATCTTCTGCAGAAACAAGATACTGTGATTCTCCCAACTTATCTTTGACATACGATACTGGGTCAGTCTTGTACATGTATGAAGCTGGTTCCAAAATAGATCGAGACATGCTTACGTTGTTTCACAGACGCATAATCTGTTTTGTGAATGCAATCCGAAACAATAATTGGTGGAAATGTATAGGGAATGAATGAGAAAAATAATGGGTAGAAATGGAAGAGACAAAGGTATAATAGACAATTTAGTTAAAATTATAAGTGTAAAAATGTATTAAAAGGTACAAAAGTATAAAGTAAAAAAATCTTAATATTATTCGCTTAAGTCGCTCAGCATTGGGAAGGAGCGAAAAGTATAAAAAAATATTTGAGTAACTTTGACTTTTTTTTAAAAAAACAAAAAAAATTCGCAAGATTCTTAAAAAAGTCGCTAAGATTCGGTCGCTGTACTAAAAGACAAGGGTATAATAGACAATTTAGTTAAAATTATGATTGGGTACACAAACTTCGATGGACACTTGTCATGCTTATATGAAAAGTAGAAAAGTCGCAAGTCTCAAGGTTTATTTTGGAAATACCCAAACTTTTTTCCTAAAAAGTGATGACACCTTGAGCGAAAGATGCATTCTTAGAATTAGGCCTTAAAATTATATAAAACTTAATGCTAAAGAAAATTTAGATATAATTCTATATAACCAAGGCGATCGTTAAATGACACCGCATTCGTCATCAATAACTAAAAAGATATTATTTTTCCCCAAAAACTAAGCCTATATATAAGCCTAAAAAGAAATTTTACTAAATTCATCCCGCGTTATTCAACAGCTAGCAAAAACTACCTTAAACTTTATATAGCAAATCTTTTTACCCCGAACTATCCAACAACTTGCGAAAACCACCCTGATTTTTATATAACAAACTTTTTTTTCTTTTGATCAAATATGAAGCAGATATGTAGCATTTTTTTTATAAAAATATATACTGCCGGAACGGCCTTTCGATTAAAAACAAAACGAGCCAAACAAACTTTATTTACCAGATATCTAACAAATATCTTGTGATTTCATTAACAAAAAATATACTCCCGGAAAGGCCTATTACAAATAAAATGAGGCCGTACAAATTTATAAAAAATGTTGAACTTTAGTACATATTGTTTTTGGAAGAAAAAAATATATCTATCGATTTCTCTAAAAAAAAACATATCATCGAAAAACCATCTGGATTACGAGTCAAACGAGCCAAATATTGATATATTTTGTGCTAACGGGTTAAAAAACAAATGGACAGTCTTTTGTTCTTTATTGCACTATCTAATACCAAAGTTAAAATTTATTGCCACAAAGACTTCCAAAAACGCCCCGCACCAACGAAGTGATGCACCGATTACAATCATTGTTGGATATGATTATTTTTATAGTCCAGTAATAGGACTAATTATAAATTACTTATGCTAACATCGTGACCCCGTACACTGATATTATATATTACTGTTTCTTGACTCCAAATTAAACTTAACATTTATTAAATTGTCAAAGTCAAAAAACAAAAAAAACCATTTCTTTCGCATGAAATTGAACCCAGGCCAAGTTGCCACTGGGCTAAACTCATTTTCATTTCATATTTCGCCAAATTCTGTATTTATCATAAAGATGATTTTTGTTTAATATCTCTTAATTAATACCACGCCGTGGTATGTACGTCTAATGTATTAATAGATAATTACAATTACTTAGAACATTGTGACCCCGCTATTCTAACTATCATTCCATCTCTAAGCAGGCTTCCACGATATAGTTACTGCCTTCCTCCTATTCCTTAAGGCGATTGGTAAGATCAAAAAATTAGAAGATAAAAAAGTTACTTTATTTGTTTTCTTGATATTCTGATATGTCTTTATGTTGCAGTACACCCATTCATTAAAGATACGTCTCCAGTTTATAAAGACGCAAGAAGTCTATTGCACAATGTATGGAGTAAGATATATTATTATAAACCTCGCTCAAGCAACTACCATCAATATTACAATAGTTTGATTTTTGAAGCCACAAGAAGAAATTCATCCACTTTTATTAGAATTATTATATTGCGGTTTCCAGATGCAATTTGGAGTATCAATGAAGATGGTCACAATTTTATTCAATATTCGGTGATCAATCGTTCAGAGAAGATTTACAATTTACTATACGAAATGAGCGATCACAAGAATATTTATAAAACAATCAAAGATTCATCTGGAAATACCCTTTTGCATTTGGTTGCAAGATTAGCACCTACTAACAAATTAAATCTAATATCGGGGGCAGCTTTGCAAATTCAACAAGAACTACAATGGTTCAAGGTATTGTACTTTAACCAATGACTCGAAGTTTGAATTTTATTCAACATACATAAAATTCTTAAGACGTATTATTATATATTTATCGAGCTTAATATATCTTAATATTGTAGGAAGTCGAAAGATTTGTATGTCCTCTTAACCGGATACAAGAGAACTTAGATGACGAAACACCTCAAGAGGTATTTACAAGACAGCATAAAGGCTTGGTGATCGAAGGAGAGATCTGGATAAAGAAAACTGCCGAATCGTACACAATTACAGCTGCACTCATTATCACCATTGTATTTGCTGCAGCTATAACCGTGCCCGGTGGAAATAATCAGGATTCAGGGATACCAATTTTTACTAACAAGACTGCGTTCACAGTATTTGCTATATCAGATGCGATATCATTATTCACGGCTGTTACGTCGTTGTTAATGTTTTTATCGATCCTTACGGCACGTTTTGCGGAACAAGACTTTCTCTTTAAGTTACCCACGAAGCTGATTATTGGCCTCACTATGTTGTTCATCTCGACGACAGCAATGATCATAGCTTTTGGAGCAACATTGTTCCTTGTGTTTGGACAAGGTAACTTTTCGATGCTTATTCCAATAGGTGCATTGACATGCCTACCAATTACGTCATTTGTGACCCTTCAATGTCCTCTTATTGTGGAACTGATAAGTGCTACATATTGTGGTAGTTTTTTTGTTAAGGAAAATATAGACTACTTCTACTGAATCAATTGTAACTATGGGTGTCGTTCTCTTAGGATATTGTGTAATGTTTTAAAATTTATATTGTTTTGCATCATTTCCATCTATCAATGGTTTCTTATGTGTAACACCGGCTTGCTTTCAACATATGGTATCTTCAGAAAATTTGGTCATCGTCAGCCACAACCCAGTTATATTTAGATATTGTTGCGTTCATAAATTCATGTTAATTAATGCTCAACAATCGGTAATTTTTTCTTCTGTGTGAATCGAGATATCGTTTCTGTAGTTCTATCATTCATTTGGCAGAAGATTCGTTAAGGTAAATCCAGGAACAATGGTGGGAGGCTAATTTTGAACAGCTTCTAATTTCTAACAAATATAGGTTTTTGTTAATCTGTAATGGGGTTGATCACTTTTTTTCAATGTTTGAAAAACATATATTGCTGTACTTATAATCTTAGTTATTGGATTTGAGGTTGTTTGGATTGCTAACTCAAGTGCTTGTCTTATCTTTTTAGAACATCAGCAGTTTTGATGAAAGTATGTAACTGCTTATTTAGCATAAATAACCATTTAAAATACACTTGCTTTATAAGCAGATAAGCACTTTCAATAGACAATCCCAAACACCCCCTAAAAGCAATTTAGGTGGTTTTATGCGACTTGCAGCCTGTTTGGCCCGTTTGAGACTATGCGAGCACATCGGCCCATTTATAAGTATGTGAGTCGAAATCACTATGTAAGTTATTGGAATCTATTACTGACATTGGCAAGCATTGACAACACAACTTAATGGTTCTGATTAGGGGCTGTGAACATACAGAAATTGTAGATGAAGTGCGAATAAAATGGTGCAGGTTTTTACATTATCTTCAGTTTCACCTGAAATTAGGACATGTATTCAAGGTTTCTTCCGATGAACTTATGTATCTGAACACACAAGTTGGATAAAAGGTAACTGACTATGGTGTAATTTATGTCTATGGTAATCATCTTATTTTGCTTGTAAAAACCATCAATCCCTGTAGACGCTAACCATTTCGACTGTTTTTACCTACCGAAGAATGCTGAAAAATCAGAAATTCAAAAGTTTGTATTTCTCGGATGTTTTGTCGTCAGAGTTGTTTGTAAGCGCTTGATTTACTGTAGTAGATGTGAATACGTACAACAGAGAGATCAAAAATCGAGCTAGAAATATTACCATACGGCGGTATAATTCAATCCCTCAACCAATGAAATTGATAATTTTTACCGAAGTACATATGACTCTATGAGCGAGTCAAATGGGTAAAAATAAAAACAGAAAAAGTCAAATGGGTCAAACGGGTTGAAGATCGTCCAAAGTGTGAATTATTAATGCGTAAAACTTCTTGTATCATTTTACTAAAAAGAACTTTATTATCTTCCACACTATTGTATTTAACAGAGTTGGAAGGTTCGGTGAAAAAGTGCTCAGGTCTACTAACCCATACTAAAATGACAAATTTAGCCCGTTTAGCCAACTCTATTGTTGATGCATAATCTGGCGCGGGCAGGATTCAACGACTCTCCTTTGCCGTTAGTCGTTTTCTCGAGCCCTAGTAGACCTGTCAACAAAGAGAACCCGTTAGGAGTGGACCCGAGCCGTAGCCCGGGTTCCACCTCCGACGTTCAGTTAGTAGCATGTAGCATATAATCAAAAGTTAGGGTTTTGATCATACCTTTAATGAGGAGATCCAGCCATGTATTTATAGGGCATGGATTAGAGTTTACGCGTAGAGTGGGCCGATCTGCCGGGCCCTGACCTTCATCCTGCCCAGTCCGGACCATACGTCCACAAGCCCCCAAGTTTAGTATGAGATAGCGCATGGCTATGTTATGCTAAACTTAAGTTCTGTTCATGGCTGCGTAGGTGAAAGTGGATCCCGCATCTCTGCATCCAGGTAAGGGCACCTTTGTACAGAGCGGCGCAACATGGTGCGACAGAAGACGTGCTTCAGTATCAGAAGTGCGCCTGTTCGCGACAAAGAGTGCGACGAAGACGACTACTGTAGCGAATGCGCAACAGAAGTGCGACAAAGAGGTGCGGCAGAAACGGTGCTTCGTAGCGAAGTCGCAAACAAAGAAGTACGTCAAAGAGGTGCGACAGAAGACGTGCTTCTGCGCAGAAGTGCGCGCTGTGCGCGATAAAGAGGACGTATGCGCATACGGAAACAGTGGTAGCTTATACCCTAGTAGCCCCCCAAGTTTGATGGTGCTACTCGTGTAGGAGCATTAAACTTATTTAATCTGCCAAAAACACTGAATGCAAAGATTAAAAGTATATGCCGCGAATCGCAACATATAAAACCTAATAAATTGAAACAATAGACAGCACATAGCATGAATAACATATTGCGCATAGCATAAATAATATTTAGCACATAAGAAAAGTGGCGGTGCGCACCGTCGGGGATGCGTACCTGACGAAATAATTAATTGTTTTTTTAATTTTTTGTTTTTGAATGTATAAAATAAAGCTCCGATGGATGTACCAGTGACCGCGACTAATAACACGATAGATTTATCGTAACCGCATAGACTCGAGTTTGGGATGATCGCAGATGTTTTTATACCACGGCCTTTGGTCCAGTGCGCATCATGGCGATTGACTAGCATCGTGGTGTTCGCGCGTGCGCGTTCTCTGCGAAGATGTCTGAACGCACGGCCTAATGCGGGTAGATTTATCGCGACTGCGTGGTTCGAGCAACGAACAGGCATACCAACCGTAAAAACAGATCTGTGCGCTGAATTAATTCGCGTCTAAAAGATAAAATAGCTCCGATCGTGCGGATATTTTCTTAGGTCCGATCGTGCGGACTAAAAGATAAAATAGGTCCGATCGTGCGAACTTTTTCAAATTGGGTACCATTCGTAACTTCATTCGTATGTTTATTACGTAAACCAAAGTATGATTTAATTTAAAGTAAGCCAATAAGAAAGGGACTTTATTTAAGTTATTTTATTAGGTAAACCAAACGTAATAATGAGAAAATATGATTACGTACCAATGGTACCATAGTTTATTGGCTAACTCACGTTACCGTACCATGTAGGAGCATTAAATTGCGTTTACGTACCATAATTTCGAGAAAGAGTCTTTGGTTTTAGAGTTACCGACTTTAGAAATTGATTTCTGCTTTTCGGTAATACGAGAACACGAAACATAGTTTATTCGTGGTCCCACTGATGGCGCCAACTTGTTGATGCATAATCTGGCGCAGGCAGGATTCAACGACTCTCCCTTGGCCGTTAGTCGTCTTCTCGAGCCCTAGTAGACCTTTCAACAAAGAGAACCCGTTAGGAGTGGACCCGAGGGCCGTAGCCCGGGTCCACCTCCAACGTCAAGTTAGTAGCGATGTAGTATATATCAAAAGTTAGGTTTTGATCATACCTTTAATGAGGAGATCCAGCCATGTATTTATAGGGCATGGATTAGGGTTTAGGCGTAGAGTGGGCCGCATCTGCCGGGCCTGACCCATTCCTGGGCCAGTCCGGACCATACGTCCACATCTATGGTATGCCGCATGACATTTCCCTATTCTAAGTCAATCTTTCTTTGATCTTAGGCATTGGATACGAGCAGTTTTCAGACGATCGTGACCATAATATAATTCCACAGTCAAAAACCATAAATCGCCAATTCTGGCTAGTGGGTCGAATGTCCTACTGCAACATCTTTCACATTGAATTACATGGCACGTGACTTGATCCATCTGATTCCCTTCATGTAAATGATGGATGAATAGATATCCTTGAATGATGTTATATTCTGAAACATAGATATAAAGGCTAAGTTTAGAGAATTACAATGTGTATTTAGAATTTATTGCTGTCACAGGCTAAATTTCATTAGTGTTTCCTACATTCATGGTGCACTACCTCCCATCCTAATGAAAATGACTTTCATAACATACTGCATATCTAGTTCCAGAGACGGTTGACATTCAACATGACTTTTTAATATTGACTTTCAACATGACACTAAACATTAAAAACCATTCGTTATAAGCCATAAACCTCTTGTTAAGCATTATAATGATCCATCAATTCTGCACATTGAATCCTAACACTGTTTAAGGATCATTGATCCAATCTTCCTTAATTTCCTCATGGTTTATGTCCAGTCATTGGTCAACATGCCAGCTTTGAGGTATTTGGTCAACTTGAGGTGAATTCTTCGCAGTCAAGCTTGCTAATTTTAGATTCAAAATACCATAGACAAACTTAACCCTATGGGATGCAGTAACCAAAGCCATAGCACGAGCAAAAAGAGAAAATGCAGGTTGTGGCTTATATAAATGGCCTCTTCTTTTTCCTTGTTGTGGCATAGTAATTGTACAAGCAGCCTTAACTACCGATGTATCAAATTGTTAATTTGCAGGTATCAAGATCCACCTGATTCATCTCGTGTATGCACAACAGATGCAAGCCCTGATGCTCTTAGAGGTTCAAGCACAGCCCAAAGAAGCTCACCTGTTATAACCTCAGATCAGAAACGACTTGTTTCTAGGAACACGTCAATCAGAAACCTAAAGAACTTTGAATCGTCCCTTAAGGGTATTGAAGGAATGTGACTTCAAAACCATTGAGTTAAGTTGCAATATTAAAACTTTGGCACAGTTGGCACTCCCTCTTGTAGATTTGTTCTTTGAAATCATTTACACTTTTTATAAAGCACTTTAGTACTGTACAAGGTGCACTGGATTTGAATTGCGGAGTATCTGAATCACTCGTAGCGAGAACGAGAATTTTGATTTTTCTTAATGAACTTTATGGTTTTGTTGGTGTTGAAACTAAAGTATCATGTTGTGGATAACTTGTGAAGGTATACAATATCAAAGTTTTGAGTTTGCTTTTATTTACAGTAAATTCCATTATTAAAACTTGGTTTACTTAAATTTTTACCTACAGACTGTTGACAATGATCTTGCATTGAAAATCTTCATAAAAGCAAGAGCAACACCAAAAGTTGTTGCAGCTTTTGCCGAGCGTAACTCTCTGTGCAGCTATAGATTTTATTTATACAAGCACACTTTTATATATGTGGTAGAAGTATCCTATAATCACTCTTCATTCGGTGTAGGTTGGGTATACGCCTGATTATTTGTTCCTTCTGCAAACAACTTCAATCAGATCCCCAGGTATTAGACTTTTTTTAGTAATGGATATCTATATATACATTATTTGTTCAATATGGCAACCTAAATGCCGTACGTAAGAACTGCGTTCAGATTCATGCAAGGAAGCTTGATTACTTTATGTTGCTTTTTGCAAGGGCTGTTAGTTTGCTCTCTTGATCGTCCTCGCATTGCTCAACTGTGTGAGAAAGCAGGTCCTTTTGTCCGTGCCCTCCAGGTTGGTTAATGTGCCAAATTTGTCTTTTTCCGCTGAAGGTATCTTATTTGATTGATTAACATTTGTGCTTTCTGCAGCATTACAGTGAATTGCCTGATATCAAGCGTGTCATTGTAAACACTCATGCTATTGAGCCACAGGTTTGTCTATCGCTGGACCTTTTTACTTTACACGGTGACATTTATCTGGACTAGCACCTAACTATTTTGATTTTTTAGTATCTTGTCTAACTGTTTGGGACGCTGTCAAAGGAGTGGGCACTTGAGTGCATGAATGATATTTTGCTGGTCAATCTAAGGGAAAATTGTACAGGTAATTAGAAATGGTCAGTTTTGGAAGTCAAATAAAAAAAGCAGAAGCTTTGAACTCTCTGTGATCGTCATTTTCATTTTCCACTTTGCTGACCATTGTATTTACTGTAGGTTGCCAAAGAATACTGTGAGCAGCTTGGTGTTGAAGCGTGTATCAAACTCTTTAAGAAATTTAAATCATATGAAGGTCTATAATTCTTCTTGGGGTCATATTTGAGCTCCAGGTAATTAGTTGATTATAAATGACACGTATCTATGCAAAACAGCTGTAGGTTTGTTAGACTTAATGTTATAGAGTTAAAACTAAAGTGTATTTTAGTATGTTTTATATTCTGTAAAGCCTGTAAACAGACTTGGTTTATGGGCTGGGTCAAATGGGTCGTTTAGGTTATTAGGATAACGGTTAGAATTAGGGCGTCGTTTACTTTTTAGGAATCGGTATAACTGTCAAAATTGGTACCGATTCATCATGTATATAATGTCAAGGGTCTGTAAACAATGGATATCAATCTCTTATCAATTCAATACACATTGTTAGTATATCATTGTTACTTTCTGCAAGGTTATACTTTATATTCGCTTGTTAACCTCAGTGTCCCAAACACACCATTACATTCTCATTCGTAATCAACCCTTACACCATGTCGAATTACAGAAGTATGTTGAAAAGATTGGCTTGTTACCTTTTCCAGATCTAATCACCGAACTAAAATTTGTGCACTTAAATGTCCAACTTTTTGAATTGCGTCTGTTTAGGGTATTATTATTATTTTACCTGCTTAACAGGTGGTCCAGGTGAGCAGGTTACCATGCCATGTCACTTTTAATTGTCCATGTCATTTTTATAGAACAATTTTTTT
>OU343225.1:3961794-4117949 GCA_910596185.1 Chrysanthemum makinoi | reverse complement strand
GACCTTAAAAAAGATAACAGTTAGACGTAAGAGGCCGCATCTTGTTTAGGAATACTGCTTTGGAGATGGATTGATCTGTTGTTTTTGACATGAAACACACATCATAGATTATATGCTAAGGAAACATGACATAAAGTCGGCGATTCTCACTATGATATGCCCTTCATATTACCATGGAAGGGCATGCTTTGCATTTGGTCGCGTGAGTTTTGTCTAATGACCGGTCTGCAGTTTGGATCATGTAAGCTTTGGGTTGTACACACGGGTTCTCTAAATTTTTGTAACAGGTATTTCACGACAAGCAAGGGTATATTCTAACCAACCTAGATGTTATTGGTTATGAGGATGAAGAAGCGGTTTGGACGGATATCGATGAAGATGTTGTACGTCTTTGTCTTTTGTTAGCCTTAGAGGTGATCTTTATGGGTCGTTTGTTGACATGCGAAGTGGATGATACATCGATGAGGTTAGTTGATAATCTAGATGATTGGAATGCTTCTCCATGGGGTGAGCATATTTGGACTCATTATACGACCAACTTCATAATGTATTTGATAAGTACGTGGATGACCACCTTTTAAGATTAAGAAAGATCCAAAGCATTGTCCAACATACACACTGCCTGGATTTGTGTTTGGGTTTCAGGTATCCATTTTCCAACTTAACATTTTTACTGATTTGTATATAAGTTTATGTTTTATTTTCATTTTTTATTCTCATAGGTGTGGATCCTTGAGTCGTTTGAAAAATCTCATGCTTGGTGGATTAAACATCCAAATGTGATACCAAGAGCACTTGCCTGGTCTAGGAAATCCATCTTTAAAAGAACTGATCGTTCGAACCTTTTTTCAAATGTAAGCCAGTTAAACTTTGTTGTTATTTATTTATTGTTTATAGGTAAAAAAGTAAACCTACACACAAAATTAGATGCTCCATTTCCTCCTATCTAAGCATACAAATATCAGACTCGAGTGATTGTTCATCAAATGTTTTTTATCATGTCTGCTTATCATTTCATTCTACCTTGAGGCTTGCCTTTGATGGCCAAATGAATTTCATAATCAACAGTGGATGAACAATTGGATTAGTTGATTTAGTACACTGCAAATTAAGGCTATATGGTCCTCTCTATTTTTAAACTTTAATGTTGGCTCTGCAATCCCTATACCCTTTCCAATATCAGGTTCAGTAACTACACCTTTCTGCACAGTTTCACCAATCTAAATACTTTTAGCAATAGGTTTGGGTGCAGGGATAGGGTCAGATTGCTTTAAGTTGACCAATTGTATGGCAACCTCATTCCAAGGCTTATTTTGGTTTTGGTGCTATTGTGGTGCTTATAATTGTAGCAGATGTTGCCTCTGGCCTTGAAACGTCTGAATTGGCGGTGGCTATAATAATACCAATAGTTGTTGCAGGTAGTGGTAACTTGAATACTATCGTGGATGCAGAACACGGCAGTGATTGCCTGCACCACTTCCTTATCCTTTTCTTCAACTGCAGCCTTTAAAGATCATCCAGTACTGCTTCTTTACCTTCAATGTGTCGCCTGAATTTGTACTCTCACTCCTCCCATGTTTGTATGCATCATCTAAACTTTTAATCATATTGCAGTTTCTTCACTTTCCTGAATGCATGGAACCTTGGCCTTCTTAGTCTCTCCAAAACACTTACCCTGTGCTTTGAACCTCCTGATTATTTCAGCGCGAGTTGTTGTCGAATTTTTAAGACTAGTGATCTTTGACTCCAGACTTGTGAATATATCCAAACTACCCTCATCTATTTGAGATGTGTCGAACATTGCATCAGACGTAGCCTGAACATCCATGTCCCCCAAATTAACCAGTTGTCTAGGGATTCTTTCACCTGTGTTGAATTGCAAAGAACTATTCACATAAGGAGTTTCCATTGGTTGGGTAGTTTTACGTTTCCTGCCTGCCTCCGCTGATGATGATTTGGGCAATAAATATGTTATCACCAAAAAGTTAGAAAACAGCTCTTATAGTTTCCACAATAATCAGAAACTAACTAGCAGTGTTTTCAAGCTAGCTAGCAGTGGAAATATTATTTTCAGTGATTGCCCAGAACTAGCAGTTTATGACTTTAATTACGAATCCCTTATAAAATTTTGTCGTATGTATCTCAAAGTAATTAACTAAACCATTTATTTTTATTGTTTAACCATTACTGAACTTTAGGATTCAACTAGAATTACTGATCTGAGACCTACTATACATGAGTTCCAATGTGCATGGTGGATAGATAGCCAAGATTTTTTCAATGACTACGTTCCCCAGATCACGGTCGGGACCCAACACAACCTTGTTGATACCTACTTTCGAGGCTTGGAAAAGTCACGACAGCGTCGTAAACGGTTTGAAAGTAAATTCAAAACAATGCAAGAGTGGAAGTAGTTCCAGGACAAAAAGCCTTAAGGATCATGTAATTTCCGGTCTGAATCGCCCGGTTTTAAACTTGAGTGGATTATTCAGGTTCTCTTTATATTCATTATAATATAAGAATAGTAGATTCACTTTTTTTAACATCACCTGCCGGAATTTCCTAACACTTAGACCTTGACAGGTTCTTGCACATGACAGGAACGGTGATCTTGGTATTCCTTTCAACTAATCTATAGTTATTTCTCGTTGCCATTGTTTATTTTTAGAAATTTCATGCATATTTTTGTACAGGACAAACTTGATTTTCACATTTTCCAAACACAAGGATTTGCCTTTCCGATTCACTTAACGGCATTTATCTCAAACCGATCGACTTGCCCAATCGGCGTGGACGTTGCCGGGTTAATATTTCTTCTTTGCATTTAGTTGAATGACCGTTATATACAAATGTCATCAGCACTAGTCTGTTCCAGGAGTATCTCCTTTTAGAGGAATTGAGATTCGCGTTGGCAGAGGAAGAAAGGTTACAGTTGGACACATGGCACCCCATGGTTGGATACCAGTAAATCGCTGGGCAACTGGTCCATTTTCATTCGGAAAAAGTGCGTGGTCCGGAAAGTGATAAGCTTCAGGGCGCGCGGTCTATTTGACTAATTTTCCCTTTTTAAAATAACTTTTAGTTTATTTATTTTGATCTTGTATTATTTTCTTAATTTATTAGACATAATAGCACTAGGTATGATAACTTAAGTTATATCATAACTCAGCGTCACGTCAGTGCCACATCAACTTTAACATTTCAACCTTAACTAAAATAAAACACCCCTTATCATAACTCAATATTTTGAGCCCCACTTTTCTTTAAAAAAATAAAATTTACAAATACATCCTAAACTAAAACTAATACTTCATTTAATAAATAACATAACATTCAAACTTTAACTAAAATATAACATTCAAATTTAAACGTTACAATACGATATAAAAAATTAAAAAATTACAAAAAAATACGAAATAAAAAAAACAAGACATAAACGAAAATACAACATAAGGAAATTACAAAAAAAAAAGTAAAGTAACGCCCAATGCCGTCTTCCACGGGTTATGGGTACCCAATACCGTTTCCGGTGTATGGGGAACATAAGGAAATTACGTTAATACAAATAAATTTATTCTTGTGGTTGCAAATTATATTTTTTGATGATTCTCGCCTTTTCCATCTCGATCCAATACGCAACGTTTCTGTTAGTCATTTTGAAAGTTTCAGTACCGAGAAATTTCATCTCTTCCAACCTCATGATCGTTTGATCTTTCTCTTTAGCCGCCTTATACGCCTCTTGGGCCGCTGCCCGTTTGATATGATACTCTGATGTTATAACATTCCCGAGTTGGCTCCCCAAGCTCGTTCCCCCGGTACTCGTGGTGGTCTCGGATTTGGATTTCTTCGAATCAGGTTTTTTGGCCATCGGATGTGGTTGAGCATCATGACCAAATAACGCCTTGTTTGTTTGGATTGGGACATCGCCGTTTATATCAATCGGTTCCGGCGCATCCCATTTTTTATGCTTACGAAAAACTTCCCACGCCTCCTCGTGAGAAAACGGCGCTCCTTTATGCTCTTCACGGTGCGTTTCCCTAGCCCGCTTCATGATATCCAACTTTCCCCATTTTTTTAAATTGTTTTGAGCGTTTTTAGATTGATTTGAACTTTTGGCAATCACGGTTTAACATTTTCCACTTGCTTGTTAGCATATCTTTGTTGCGTAGTTGAAAATTGAGTTTATTGAACTCGTTCATAACCCGTCTCCATAATGCTTCGTCCAATGTGAAAAGACCGACTTTAGGGTCCTCGGTAATGGCAACGTAACATTCTACAAGTCGTTTTTCCTTACTTCCTTGCCAACGTAATGTCGTATCAGTCACGTCGGGATTTTTTTTCAGAAATTGGTTCGGGTTGTTTGGTTTTTTTCCCTTTCGTTTACCATGACTCGTGGGCTTGACGGGAGACAAAGGTTCTTCGGATACATCATTTGTTTCGATTTGTGTATGTGATGATTGGGATGGTGGTTTTGAATGGTGTCCGAATTGTAGATTTTGGAAATTGATGTTTGTAGGTAAAGATCCTCGGCCGACAAGCTGAGTGGGTTAGGCATACGGATTTTTGTGGAAGAAGAACCCGCGTTGGGGTTTGACGATGAAGACCCCGCGTTCGGGTTATTAAACCCCACGAGGTTCAAGAAACTCTCGTTATTGTTAAATTCCGACATTTTTTTTGAGCAAATTAAAGTTTATGTATATGATTTTGAGATGTGTAAGTGTGAAAATAAAGTTGTGTATTTATTGCGGTGAAAAAAAGTTATTTTTTTTAAACATTCTATCCGTTACAGGGACTAAAAGTGTAAAACAAATTGCCTGTTTGAAAAACTAGCCATTTTTGGGCCAAAAGTATTATTATTATTATTATTATTATTATTATTATTATTATTATTATTATTATTATTATTATTATTATTGATTCATCCCCAACGCACGTTGCCTGAGTAACATTGGGGTTAACGCGCAACCTTAAGTTGGCTCGACGGTGTCATAACTTGGGTAGTAACGCGGGCCACATAGGCATAACGCCCTACCCAAAGTTATGATATCGAGTGCTCTAAGTGTTATAAAGTTTTGGAAATAATTACAAAAGAAATCCTTAATTAAAAACACATGTGGCTAACATTTATTGAAAACATTCTTCTTTTTTATACGGTATTGAAAAGAATGTAAGATGCACCACTTGTGAAGTTTAAACCCTATACAATCTAGCAATCAATTTATTTAAACCAAATTAATGGAGTCGGTATGACTTTGATTTGTATTTTCAATACATGTTGAATAATTTGACTATTAGATAACCACATTGCACAAGCACATACCATTAATATATTATTCCCGTTGTGCATACTACATACCATCAATATTTAGTCCTACTTTATGAATGAATGTCAAATTTATTAATCCTACTTCAAGAAATCTTTTGCAATTGAATAGTCACATTCTTGCTTCAACCTACCTTCTCTTCACAACTTGCCATAGCTATTTTTAATTCATTGTTCTTTACATCATTTAATATACTATGAATCAACAAAATTATGTCAATTATTTGCTTTTTAACTTAATCCGGATCAACTAGTTTAGGTCAAACCATATGTATCAAACCAAGTACAATGCACCACCATTGAAACTCTCTTTCATGAATAGGTTGAAATAGTAATTGACCATTGAGACCAGACACACTATCTTGCAAAGTCGATAATAAATGTATATATACAATAACCTCTAGGCACTGGGTAATTTGAGTAATGTTTTATCTCTAATACGTCAAATGGGTAAAATATATCTATAAAAAACATTGTTTAAATAGATATTATATAAATTCATTAAAAATGTCATTACTACAGCAAGCGTAACCTGAGACTACAATATTTGCAAAATAACAATGGGAAACATTGACCATAGCATATGCTCTCACTTTAGAGTGCCCCTAAAATTTTATATGATCAATGAGTACCTTTTTCACTACTTTGAAGAACATACTAGCCCGTGTGTTTTTAGCTTTACCGGTAATTCGTGTTATAAATTTAAAAGTAATAGTCGCTAGATACATTAAATACCCATTTTAACCCGTTACCCAGTTTGATCAGCCCATCCCACATAATTAAGTAACCATTATGATAACTTAACCAACTTTCCTAATTAGACCATTTTCTTATAATATATCGTTCAACTATAGAATCTATTTATAGAAGAGCAAGGATAAACCGTTTCAGATATGTGGTGAGTTATTTCTTTGGGTTCCTGCCCAACTCGTTGTATGTCCTGTACAACCCTTTTCATAAGATCAAAGTGAACACCACCTGTAACAGATACTCGAAGATCTAGTAACGGACGCAACTTCTCACTTAAGGTGTAGATACCCTCAAGTATCACATTATAGGAGCACGGGACCTCAAGTGTTCTATTATGGCAAATGAGCCTATATTAATAAATATTACGTATAATACTTAGACATAAACACGGACAACTTTAATTCTTTGTTATTGGGTTGTAAATTTGGGTTCAATCAATATAAAAATTGGTAGTAGCCTCGATGACAACTTTAGCTAACCATAAACACATTGCACATGATATAAATTAACCTTGTAGATTCAGCAAAGAGAAATGATTGATAGACCTAATGATTGAACCTAATTATACACCTAAAATTCCTTTAAAGATACGTGAATTTGGTTAGAAATGTTAGCTGTACTTTATGGAATCTCTATGATACCCTTAAGAATACATAAACAATCTGGTTATCTACTTATATCTCTTGCTTGTAAGTCGTTAATATCGCCGG
Source organism: Chrysanthemum makinoi (assembly GCA_910596185.1). Classification (NCBI taxonomy): domain Eukaryota; kingdom Viridiplantae; phylum Streptophyta; class Magnoliopsida; order Asterales; family Asteraceae; genus Chrysanthemum; species Chrysanthemum makinoi. Next base: position 4,111,166 of record OU343225.1, on the reverse strand, counting down.
ATTTTCCCTTTCTAAATTTATAGTCTATATTTCTTCATTTTATGGGTCAAAGGGTTCTTTAATCCTTATACGTTTGATGCCTGGACATACAACACGCAACTGCACAACTAACAAACCAGGCGTGACAGTCGAAAAACCTGGGTAAAGTCACGACATTCAACATAAGACAAAAAACATCAAACTTCATCACCATATCCCACTGGAATTCCATATACTAATGGACTGGAGGAACTTGATAGCGTATAGAGACTTCAGCCTAAATGGCCAAAGCTCATACTTGACACAGACCCAAGACGATCCACAAGAGTAAAACACATCACGCTTCGCTTTGGAAACAAGTTCCCAGCCTTGAAAGCGAACAAACCAAAGCATGGATAAACACATCCACACAAAGGCTGGAATGGGGATCTTAACCCAAAGGGCCCCTAAAAAAACACGTGTCACTACCTTATTGACATAATGGTAGTGCTGTGAATATCCCGCTGATATGCACAATCATGCATGGAACAGTTCATGCACCTGGCAGAGCTAAGAATATCACGCCACGTGTCATGCTTGTCTCTCCCTTCGATGTCCATCACATAGACTATTCTTAACTATTGGATCGCATTCATGGGTGGCACAAAACCTCAAATGCATCCCTGTAAATAAAGGCTCATTCCCACGGAATGGACCAAGTCACAAATAGTGAAGCTAATCAATCTTCATGCAAACAACACACACTTTGTAGTTGTCATGTGATTGTTACCATAACTCTTGACTCCGGTTATAACTTGGGGTCCTTACCGAACGTGAAAAACAAAACGTACGATTATCATCACCCAAATCACATCACACCGTTACATACCATACGTAAACAATGGCTTAGATGTTTTTTCATTCCATCATTTAAGAGATGGAATGAAGAATACATAGCAAGTCAAATGTATCATGTAAATTTTAATAGGGCTAATCACTTGAAAATTCATTATCTTTGTCACTTTCTCATATTTAGTTATCGAACTAAAATTTATGCACTTTCATTTCCATATTTGAGATTGAATGTGAAATCAAAACCCCAAATTCAAAACCCTAAATCGAAATCCCTAATAAAGCCAAAACGTAGATCGTGGAACTAAAATTCGGCTATAAGGGTTTAGTTTTTTTGTGTGTAAAGGTTTGATTTTTATGCATACTTGTATTTTTTTTATGGGTTATATGAGGGTTTTTTTTTTTTTTTTTTTTAACTATATTTTGTTTTAGGGTTTAGTGTGATATTGATAGAGGTTTGATTTTTATATGTAATTGCATTCTTTTATGCGTTATTTTGTGTGTTATATAAGACTAGTTGGATACCCGCGCACAGCGCGGTGATAAAGTATAGTTACATGTGTTTGCTTACCCGCTTAGTGAATTCGTTTCATAACACTCCGAATGTATATTTGTTAGTTGTATGTTTGCTTTGGTTTCCCGTAGCTTTCCCTTGACATCATTATTCCCGCATATAGAAAGACCCTCGTAATCTCTTACCCGTCAAACACTCTCCCCAAAAGTATATGATTTTTACGAATCAAGATTGTATTGATTGAACTAAACATTAAAGTTCTAAAAATTTGAATTAAAATAAAATAAACGCACTAAAAATGTAAAATCTAAAAACTCATAAAATATATCAAAATGAATGTTAAATTAATGAGTACAAAATCTTAAAAAATATGGTGAAATTAGATTATAACAAAATAGATAAAAATATATTTTAGTTTGAAAATAAAGGTGAATTTTTGTTAAGAAGTGACACCTGTCACCTAATGATTGAAGCTCATTATCTTAATGTTTGTTTAGGAGTTACGCTTGAAGTTTGTTAAGAAGTGACACATGTCACCCAATGAAAGGAGCTCCTTACTTAATTTTTGATTAGGAGTTAGGCTTGAAGTTAGGGTTGGGTTATCCACGCATTATAATATAATATAGATAATATAATAATCAAAAAATCAATCAGTTGTAATATGGTTATGCTTTTAGAACTTAGAGTAGTAAGACAATAAGCTGTTATTGAGGTTGGCTAATTCTGATTATCAAGGTGTAGAGGACTGAAGTATTGGCTGTAATGAAAAATTACTAGAGCTCTGCATGAGCAACACGCGTTTTACAATAGAAAGCAAAAAGATACTAACATATATATTATTGGAAGTTAATGACAAAATTAGATAACTCAATTAGTATAAAGTATGTAATAAACGCAAAGCCTAAGGGCCGAACATGTTAGTTTATTAGTTAATAACCGAATAGCGATTATAGTTAGTTAGAAAGTTAGTTAATGGTAGTTATTGGTGAAGGGTCACAATGGTTCATAGAACCTGTTAGTGTCTTTTCGGTATGTACATATATGGTCAAGTGTCTATAAGAATGCATGAACGAAAAATTGCAAGTATCAATGAAGTATTTTCATATATATTACCTTTGTTCATCATAGCAAGTTTTATCCCAACAATTAGTATCAGAGCCCAAGGCTAATCGATCAAGGGGAGAACGATTTCAGAGGTTCATAATCGAATCTGAGGGAAAGAAAGTAAGGAAAAAGGAATACTTGTTCATTTGTCGATTGGAGAAGTAAGAAGACGATCAAAACAGAATATCAAGTGATCAGAATCGCTGATTGAAAAACCCACAGAGGCGAAGTAAGATCCGATCGATTGAAGAAGATAAAACCTTTCTTTGATAATCATACCAGTCGATCAAAAGGAAGAAACGTACGAAGGCAATCAGAGTTAGGCCATAGAAAAGACCAGAGGTTAACCGGAGAAGACAAACAGTTTATTGAAACCATCAATTGATCCAAATTGAGAAAGCATCAATCGAAGAAGGAAGCGGATTTGATTACCCAACGACCGGACTGATAAACCAAACCAGAAAAGAAATGAGAAAGAAGGGAAGAAAGAGATTTTTCTTTTCTGTGTGTTTGTTGTACCACCTTGTAACACCCCCAAAAATGGTTTGCAGCGGAAGTAAATGTTATTAGGGTGCCACTCGATTGATATCACAACACACAAGTATAGAACAACATATTTCCTTAAAAGATTTCATTTATTGAGATAAAACAGAGTTTACAACATTGTTTTTGTGCGGGAATATAAGCCCATAAAGAAATTTAAGTGGTCCCATATGTAAATCAGAGTCATCTATGACCATGCCATGCCAAAGCCCAAGCGCCTCCAGAGTTAGCTATCGCCTTTTTATCTTGAAAATACATGCTAAAAAGTCAACACAATGGTTGAGTGAATTCATAGGTTTAGTAAATAAGCAGTTGATCACAAGATTTTCAAGTTTAAAAGAAGCCATGGGCTACGTTGTTATACGCCCATAAAAGATAGTTGATATTATTGCACTAAGCTCATGACACCAAACTAACTGCATACACCTTAATTACTGGTGTACGTAATATTGCCCTCAGATGGAATTGCCAATTCCATAGTTACCAAATATAGTGCGCCCCAGTTATTTCCGATAACCGAGACGGGGTCGTCAATTCCCATAGTACTATCCACGATATTTGCGTTCACTCGCAAGTGATTAATGGTTCATGATGTAAAGGACTTTTGGCAAGCAACTTAGGCAGAGTCATAATATCAATAGAACAGCAAACAGTTTTTAAGCAATTGTGATCATAAAAAACAGTAGTAGCATGTATTCTCCCCTAAGGAGTTTATAAAACAGTTTAAAAGATTAAAAGTGGGGCTATGAACTCACCTTAGCGATACGGTAGGAAATGCACAACAATAGCAAGTACGATATGACAACGGCTTCAACACGAAACCTATAATATGGCATGTCTCGAGAATAATGATATATCGTTTGGTTTACTAATCGAAAGGATAGAGTATTGAATATAAAATTCAATAGAGCGTTATTAACGTTAATTTATAAATATGACGAGGTTACCGACAGTTTAATTTATTTACTTGGAGACATGTTGATATTTTATAGAATTTTCATATATTTATTTTCTTATAAATATATATATAAGTTTAATTAGATATCAATGTGATAATTCGCGTTATGAATAATAGGTCGTCAAAATACTCGTTTTTATAAAGTTATTATGAGTTTACAAGTTTTCTAAACATTTTTCTCAAATTTACACTGTTTACCCTCGAGTTACGAAAAGTACAAATTTAACCCCTAAACTTTAGAAAATGACACTTTATACCCAAAGCACCCATGACCCATGTGCATCCTTTATTTGACATACATTTACATATCATAATTGCATGAAAGCTTATTGCTTTTGTTTTATCATAGAATACTTAATCATTATTTTATGTAGTTTAAAAATCATGGTATCCATCTTTTAATCATATCAAATCATTATAAAATTTTATAAGTAATATTTCAATCGTGAATAGCATGTTTGCATGATTAAAGTGAGGTCACAAGAATTCCAAAAGCAATTACAGTAGGGTCGATATGTTTTATATATATCTTTGAATGTGATGAATGAATCTTATCAAATACATGCATGATCAGTGGTTTCCAACTCAGATTCATGTGTCTAGATATGTGGCCCTTTCATTTGATATATATACTAATGATCGAATACATGCCTTGTGGTTTAAAATCAGATTCATGCCAAGTTATTTTTGTGCTCCTTATTCGACGCATATAAGTGTTATATCAATGATTTGTATTATCTCATGCAACAAGCCTTTAGCGTGAGCATGTAAACCAGACACAAGGGTCGACACATATTAAAGATTTAAAGGTTTGATCATGATTTTATGTAACATGCCTTAACACTTACTTTACTTAGCTTATTAACACGTTTTTCTTTTGTTTAGAATTCTCCCTACAACACCCACACATGCATGTTCCACAGCCAAAAGACCACCCACATGAAATCACAAATTATCAGCTACTGAATACGTACTCCCATACTTATTACGTGAGTTATTTTCCAGATTTCAGAACTTATAAAAGAGATTCTAACATGTTTACATGACCAGGCATAGGCGCGTATTACAACAGAATCAAAAGAGTAAATGTCAAACTGAAGTCATATAATATCCTGTTTTACGTATACCAATGAGTTTATATGTTTTAGCAATTAATGTGACATGTTTTAATCATAGACCATGCGTATGGGAGGAGTGAAAAGACACAACCAGAATCAGAAACAAGGACGAGACGATGAGGTAATATGGAGGGTACCTTGTAGCGTATAAAAAGGAGAAGAACAATGATCAAAACAAGCAACCAAAGCACCCTTGTGCTTCTAATAACCACGACAGCCGCAGCCCCAATCCCCACGACAAAGACCAAGCAACACCTGTACTCAATACACGATTTCCATCCCTTTTACAACCCTTCTCTTGGCCTAGAAGCCCCACGACAAAACAGCAGCAACAGCCTACTTTTCGTCCTAGAGAAACACGACCAGAATCGAGCCAAAACCCACAACCAAACCTTCTTGAGCCAACCTTGATCACAGCCACTTTCAATGCATGAATCTCGTTTTGGACCAGCTTCAAGTCGACACAAGAGAAGAGAGTGGAGAAAGGGTTTTTATTTAAAAATGTAAGTGGACTTAATGATTAAAGGGAAGAATATTAGGTATAAAGGTATGTTAGGTATCATTTTTAAGTGATAGTGTAGGGGAAAGTTTTAATTGAGCCGAAAGTGGGGAAATCACAAATAAATTTTATACATTTTAATTCACTTTCCAAATTACTTGTGTGTTATAGTTATCTTGTTATTTATGTGTTATATGTATACTTTCATTTGTAAATTAATAAGTGTTATTATTATTCCAAGTGTTTCAATTAAATTGATTATCAATAGTACTTATCGGAAAATCGAGCATAGTTTTATTTTACGGATTATATCTCGAGGGTATAATAGTCTTTTGACACGTCGTTCGATTTGTCTTGGTGTTTACAATAATTAGTCGCGGTGTCCGGTTTGACACTTGCAAGTAAAATGTATGCATTTTCGAGAGCGTTATAAAAATATTCTATAGACTCGAACATGAGTTAAATCAATTATTGCCATAACTAATTGGGTGTCGGCACGCGTTTGGGTTCGTTTTCAGGAACAACGAGATAACTTCCCATTTTTAAATTTTTATTGATCAGTCTATGTCAGAAAATATAAATGTGCATTTTCTGATAAAATAAATAGTTTAAATTGTTTCAGTGTGCGAGATAACTTCCCATAATTATATCAAGTGAGCTAATGCCAGCTCAAAATTGTTCAGGTAATTATAAATAAAACTTTATTATTAAAATTAGTATTCGGAAAATTACCGATTGTTACACACCTGTTCACGGTCGACAAAAAAGGAGAAAGAAAGCACGGTCCTCTTGATCAGATAGAAGTAAGATTAGTCAATTTTTACTTTTTTTTTTATTTCCTTTTAGTTAGTTAATATTTCTTTAAAGGATTAAAAAAAACCCATTAGTAACTAAGAATTGATATTAAATCGATCAAGGTTAATCAGAAACTTAGAAGATAGTAAGAATAGAGTTTTAATAGTTTTCAATTTAGGGAGACAAAATAAGTTATTTTGAATTAGAAAAATACACAACTAGTAAGAAGTAAGAATCCGAACCATTGTGGTTCACATAGTAAGAAGTAACAAGAAACCTATCATTTATAAGGAATCTAGTATTTAACGAAACCTTGGTGTTTTGAAGTAAGTAAAAAAACTCTAGTGTTTCCAAAGTAAGTAAGTAAAGAAAACGTTTAGCGTTTCAAAGCAAGTAAGTAAGTGAAACTTTAACGTTTCAAAGTAAGTAAGAGAAAACCGTAGTGTTCACCCCGTAAGAGAAAACCGTAGTGTTTTACCCCGTAAGAAAAACCGTACTGTTTCAACTCATAAGAGAAACCATAGTGTTTCGACCAATAAGAGAAACCTCGGTGTTTCAAAGCAAGTAAGAAAGTACGTACGTAAGAAAGCATGGTAGAAGGTGACAAGCATGATAACGCATCAAGTAGAGCATCAGTTCGAGAACATGGAAATATAGCACTTCAATGTCCAAAACTGAATGAATCAAACTACACCACATGGGCAATTATGATGAAAACAATCTTAAAGGCCTATGGACTTTGGGAAACGCTTGAAGATACAGAAAAAGTAGATGAAAGAAAGATGCACACAACAAAAGCAATGATCTTCACAACATTGCCGGAAGATATTCTAATGCAAGTTATACAGTACGAGACTGCAAAGGAAGTATGGGAATCAATTAAAGTATGTTATATTGGAGCAGACCGAGTTCAGAAAGCACGTCTACAAACTTTAATAAGCGAATTGGAGACCTTAAAAATGAATACCAACGAAACCGTGAATGAATTTGCGAGAAAATTGGGAAGCATAAGAGGCAAGTGTAAAAGTCTTTGTTCTAATCTTAAAGACAAAGTACTAGTAAGAAAGTTGTTGAACTCAGTTCCAAAGAAGTTTCTACCAATTGTGGCATCCATCGAGCAATATTCGAAAGTTGATGAAATGTCATTTGAAGAAGCAATGGGAAGAATAATAACTTATGAAGAACGCCTCAAGAGTCAAGATGAACCGCAAAAAGATTACCAAAGCAAACTTCTAATGGTAAGTTCAAGTAATCAAGGTATGGTAGAGGTCGAGGAAGAAACTTTAGTAAAGAAGAAAGAGGGCGTGGAAGAGGTACAAGTCGAGAACAAAACAAGAAAAAAATAAGATGCTATGAATGTGGTGAATTTTGTCACTTTGCATACGAATGCACCAAATGGAAGGATAAAGACAAGAAGCAAGAAGCACATCTCATTTACCAAAGCGACGAAGAACCTACATTGCTGTGAAGACACGTCAAGAAATAAAGGAAGTACTGACTTTGTCATTAGGGGGGATGATGAATGCTTATTCACTCATCGTTTTTAACCGCCTAAGACCATTAAAACGACCAAAAACACCCAAATATGATCAAAATATGTTTAAAATATCCTCGGAGTGTGTTTTGTGTCTTGCAGGTACAAAAGGATTGAAAACAGAGCAAAAACAGACAAAATCGAGCCGAATTCAGAAAAAGTGCTTTGCGGACGGAGCCGGGAGTGGATTTTCTATATTTTCAAAGCCCGGGACACGATTTGAGAGTGATCAGGGGGAAAACAACCAAAAACCAATCCCGAACCCAAAAATCTCATTTCACCCTTTTTCCGATACCGATAATGACCAAAATTGCATTGTAAAACCTACAATGTCCAAAATACCTTTTTAACCCAAAATCTATTTCAAAAAAAAAACTTAAAACCAATTTTTACAAAAATAAATACATCTTTAACATTACCTTTTAATAATCCTCAAATAACCCACCAACCCTTTACTCCTCTTCCCCATCCTCCTTTTTTCTCTGCTTTCTCTCAAACCAGAAAACACAAAATAAATACCCAAACCCATCCCCTGCACCCCACGCTTTGTTCCCACTCTCCACTTTATCCCAGCTAAACCCACTGAGTTCCCTTCCCCAAGAAAGACTCACATGTCTCCACAACATTAATATGCCAATCCATGGCTGTGAGGACTCAAGGTGGTTCCCAAGATGAAATTGATGGCCAGGATGAAGCTGGGGAAGCACAAATATGCTTTTGGTTGGTTTGTCTCACAGAAGAAAAACACACGAGGAAGAAGAAAGAAGACTGTTTTTTTTTATTTCTTGTATAAATAGTCTTCTAGGATTAGTGTACATTTTTGTCTAGAATTTTTGTTCTAGTTCCAGCTTATGTTTATTGTCATTTACTTGTACCCTTTTAATTTTCAATGCAATTTAAGTTTCAGTTTTATTACGTTTATGCAGTATTTATTTTTCACATGTTCCTAAATTTCTGTCATCTGTGTTTTAAACCTTGTCGCAAGTTGGTTTTGATTCAGTTAAGTTTATATTAATGTTCCCAATGCTGTTTTTCTTAGTTGTCAAAATCTCATTATTTTGAAGTTTGAAATCTGCCTTCAAGAGTGGTGTTTGAATTAGCTAATTAAGTGGGTAAAAAAAACCAATTTTGACCCATTTTGGGATCTTAAAGCTGTTTGGTTCTAGTAATAGCTTTGTTAGTTCAGTTGCTTGGAGTGGTTAAACCGCTTTTAGAAGTTCTTTGTTTTTCAAGTAAAAATATTCTTCCAGCCATTTTTCTGCCCACTGTTACAACAACAGCAGCTTGTTCCTGGCCTAGAAGCTTGTGTCACAGCTTGTAAATAAGCTTCAATTAGCCACATCAGGCTGTTTTGGACAGCAGGTCAGCAGCTAACTCTTGTTTTCTTTTGCTTATTTAAGTTTTTAGGTGTGCTTATTTAGACTCTTTAGGGTCCTGTAGGTTGAACTAGAATAGGTTAGATCCCCTCCAGCTTATTTAGTACTTATTTGTGGCTTTTAATTACTTATTTCCTGTTCTCTTTAGATTTAGGATTCCCCTAGCATAGTTTAACTTGCCAACTGATTTCCCCACTCATTTTGTTATTTTCAGCTTAATTTAGATAGATAATTACATGTCTTAGCTTATTGGTTCATAAGACTTGCTTGCCTACTGTTTTTACATGCTTATTTGTGCTCAAAAAATGGCAACAAGATTGAGTGCTTTTTGTGGGTCATCAGCTACTTTTGATCCATATTTAGTTCTAATTCAGTCATTGGTAGTGTAATGCATAAGATTTCTACAAGTTAATGCAAGTTATACTGCCTGAAAGTAGATTTTTCATTTTTTTTCCTTATTGATTCAGCACCCCCACAGGTTCCCTTACCCCTCTTTACAGCTCATTAATAAGCTGTTAGAGGGGTCCACAGTGCCCCTCTTTAGCTTTTCTAGAAGTCCTTGGTGCTTATTTCATCATTCTAGGTTTACTTTGCCATTTGGAGGTCCCTTGACTGCTTATTTTTAAGCTGTAAAATTCCCCTGTTGGACTGCAACAACAGCAACAGTGCAGCAGCAGTTCACCATTTTTTTCAGTGCTTATTAGGTTTTTATTGTAGCTTATTTTTGATTTTCTTTACTCATTTAGGTTAACTAGATTAGGATAAACCATAGTTAGCTTATTAGGTACTTAGTTGTGGATTTTAAATGCTTATTTTTAAGCATAATATTGCTCATTTTGGACTGTTTCTGTGACCCACCAGCAGGCCTGCATCAGCAGCCTCTTTCCCATTTTTTTCAGCTTTTTAGATAATTTATAGTAGTGCTTGTTAGATGTAGAGCTTGTTTAGGCTTTTAGATAGCTTGGTGTAGCCTTTAATCCCTTTGGCAACCACTGTCCCAAACTGTCCCTTAGCTGCCATTGTTCCAAACAGCATTTTAGTTTTTTCTCTCTTTTTTTCAGTTCCTGTCCTTTTGTTTTTGGTATCTAACAGCTTAATTTCTAGTGTTGTAAGTTTAGATTTTGTAAAAAAAGTTTTACTTTGATCTTATTTTCAAGTTGCAAAGAAAGAAAAAAAAGAAAAGAAAAAGAGGTGTTTGTTTGAAGTCTGCCACATCAGTGGACAATTCAGTCCAACAGCTTATTTCCTTTTTATTTTATAAATTATCTTGTCTTCAGCTTATTTGGTTTAACAATGTTCATTACAGCTAAGATTCTCTTTTTAACTGCTATTCCATTAGCTATTTGGGACTCAGTTATAAGCTTTACAATAAGCTTTTTGGTACATTAAGTCCGCTGATGTGATAAGCAGATTCTGTGCTCATTTTGTAGTTAATAAAGAAATATTTTGAATCTCTTTAGCTTAATTTTTTTTTGGTATTTTCAGTCTTGCAAAAAGGAATCCAAATAAAATAATAAGTTGCCTTTGGTTTGTCAAGAACCCAATAAGACCCATTTATGTCTTTTGTTTCCAAATCTGCTGTTTGTTTTAAACTGATCACAACTTATTTTAAGCTTTTTCAAAGTTCAGTTTTTGTAAAAAGTCTTATTTTTAAGTGTTTTTTTTTAGTTCCAAAAGAAAAATTAAAAAAAAAAATAAAAAATGAGAAAAGGTGGGAGGTAGGACTCGAACTTCTGACCACCTGGTTTCCTTTGCACACGACACAAAAGAACAACTCAGAACCAACTCGCCCTTGGGACTTTTGCGTCGTGTGCAAAGGAAACAGTGAAGTCGAGTCCCTCCACAACTCGAAAACCAAGCTAAGCCCTTGGGACTTTTGCGTTTATTTTTGCACATTAATTATATTTAACCGTTTCTTTTTTTTTTTTTTTTTTTTTTTTTTAGTTTTTAGCTTATTAACATATTTGTCTTTTTAACTGCCGATTCAAAAACAAAAAAGCAGTGGTAGTTTTTTTTTTTTTTTTTTTTTTTTTTTTTTTTTTTTTTTTCTTAGATTTAGTTTCATGTAAGGTATTTTCTGTGATTTTTGTAGAATTTTATTAAAATGTTTAGTATTTTTAATAATTAATTTAGTTTAAAATAGTTTTTAATTCGTAGAAAATAAAATAAAAGTCGAAAAAATACCCTGCTTTTTCCTAAAATCATTTTTAGTCATGTAGAATGTAGGAAATTTTTTTTTGCACTCGTAGGATGTAAATTGCATCTTTTTCACTTTCGGGGCTCGGTGTGTTCTCGGTTTTTAGCGTTTTTGCATTTTAGCACCCTAGGATGTCATTCAACTTTGTTTTATTGTTTCTTAGGCTTAATAGTAGTTTATTTAGTGTTTAAATTGTTTTACTAGCTTTATTTTCATTCCCCTTTTTTTAATTTGTAGATTAGCGTAATCAAAAATCCAATTTCGTTTAACCAATTCAAGTCCATAATCATGAAAATCAACGACACCGTCAATTTCACACCTCGTTGAGACACGACCCAGGGAAATCACTTTCCCGGTATCACTTTTATCACTCCCGTAAGATTTGGCATGTTAACCCTTTTCCTAAAAGGTTAATTTGTTGGGTTTTACGGTTAATTTGATATATTGATATTGTGTTTATTTTCAACACACACACCACTCACGACAATCGAGATCAGGGGAATATTGGAAGTTAATGACAAAATCAGATAACTCAATTAGTATATAGTATGTAATAAACGCAAAGCCCAAAGGCCGAACATGTTAGTTTGTTTGTTAATAACCGAATAGAGGTTATAGTTAGTTAGAAAGTTAGTTAATGGTAGTTATTGGTGAAGGGTCACAATGGTTCATAGAACCTGTTAGTGTCTTTTTGGTATGTATATATATGGTCAAGTGTGTGTAAGAATGCATGAACGAAAAATTGCAAGTATTAATCAAGTATTTTCATATATATTACCTGTGATTTTTTCATCATACCAAGTTTTATTCCAACATATATGCCCTGTGTCAAAAGCATCAGCAAGCACCAACATGGTGCTTTGTATTTTGGAGTCTATCTTGAACCATAAAATCGCTATTATTTCTACATGTGACTCATTACTGCTAACCTTTTGTGTAGACCTGATACTGGAACTGTAGAAGGTAAACAATGTGGTATGATGCTGCTCTTGATCAAATTTTGGTTGGAAGCACATGTAGCAAATGAGACTGAAAAAATTCACCAGCTGGTAGAGAGTGTTGTATATGAAGAATATCATGTCGATATAATCTTAATGAGTATCTATAATCAAGCAGCTGATCATGTGAATATGCCATCAAATGCCTAAATACCCTACAGCTTGACATTTAAGAGATTCTTATAGTATTTTGTATGTATTAGAAGCTTTTTTTACCATCGATAATGACATGCGACTCTTATTCGTTTCTAATACAGTAAAATATGGAACACGGCTTGAGAATATGTTTGAGAAGTTCAGCTATCACGATATTGTGATTTCTTTGGATAAATGATACCACTGCGCTTGCTATTTTAGAACTCCAGCAATTGGTAACTTCATCTTCCACATGCTAAGTTATAGACTTATAGGTTTGAACTAATAGTCATATTAGAGGAAGCTAAGAAGAAAGTAAGAGATTTTTAAAGTATATACTGTAATAGACTAATTGGTTTCTGATCCCCTTTCACTCGGTAAGTCCATGTCATACTGTGTGTGTGATTGTTTTTAGTATATATAATGTTTCATTTCTGAAGTTAAATAATTTTCTTTAATGCTGAAAAATCATAATGGTGGATGATTTTATTAACTTCAATATATCTTGATGATATGTGCATTCTTAATTGTATTGATTAGGTTGAACCAGGTTACGGCTTGTTGTTAACAAGTTTCCTATATCTTTTTACTGTTAAGATCGGATGACACATACAAACACAATTAACTGCCACACACACTGCCACAATTAAGAACACAAGGATATAAGGTGGTTCGGTCTAATCTGACCTACGTCCACCGTGGGTAACTAGGAGAGTTTATTACTTCTTGTTGTGTAATCGAGAGGTGTGTTTTACAAATACAGAGTGATCATCTTTATATAGGGATGATAAAGATAACTGACCAAATAAACAAATAGGCCATTATCTACCACTACTGAATTATTCATCTTCAGTGGTTTCTTTTTCTGCCACTATGTGTGAGTGGCTTTACCTAACTGTGAGTGGCTTCACCTAACTCAACAATCTCTCACTTGAAGCCACGGAACAATCTTCACCTGTGCTTCAACTGTGTATCTCTGTATTTCTGTAAAACAAGAACTTTTGATCTTAGCTCCATCTTCCTAGTTACCTGGCCTTCTCATCAGGTTAACACGAAGGCCCGTTGAAGCTCCGTTAGCTCCAACACACGGTCATGACTGAAATGGCCCGACCCATTCTCTGTCCCTATCGGCTCCCGGCGACACGAGCGCCCGATCACGGAACATCCGAGAACAAACACTCTCCGAATAAAGCGGATAATCAAGCTGGAGACTTTAACTCTGGAATACTGGTTCTCTTAACCCACGTCGTGGTAACTCTCATTGAAACACAACTGTGCTCCCACTTGCCATGAATGCCTGAACGGTTTTCGAACCTTTTCTAGCACGTTCAACTTAAATCGACTGTGACTCTGGGTTTGCCATCTACAAAGCAAACCTTCTTACGCCCGAGACTCTGTGAACAGGACTTTGGTCTTCTTACGAGACTGGGGCGGTTACTCCCTCGAGACGATAAACGACCACATACAGCGAACCTTGTTTCTTTCCTCGAGCTACGACTATATTTTCTTTCATAACCTTCCACTGCCCGTTCCTGAACTTAACCTCGCGTCCCTGTTCATCCAAGCTGCCCAACGAAATTCAACTGTTTCTTTCAGACTTGGAATTACGGACATCCTTCAAAGTCCATGGACCAAGCGGAGTCTTGAGATCTAAGTCACCTATGCTCGTCACATCAAGAACCTCATCATTCGCCAATCTTACCTTACCAAATCCCTTCTTTCGGTTCCGTAGTGCTTCACGGTACGTGGGTAGCGTGAAATGAAGCACCGAATCCATAACCCGAGGAATCCACATTGCTCTCCATACTCTGAGATCAAAACATCATCAACTGTATGGTCTCGCAGCGTTAACTTCTTTCTTGTCTTTTGGACATTGATTCTGAAATGTCCAACCTCTTTCTGATTCAACAAGTCACATCATTTCAAGTCCTCGTGACTCCTTCTCATGTTCCCCACTCCCACTACCTCTGTTATTTCTTCTACCTCAGACCGCATTCAATTGTTCACTTGATGATTCCCCGGAATTTCTTCGTCTGACGTCTTCGCCTAGAATTAAATCCCGAATTCCCTCAAAAGTGTGACCTTTCGATCTGATGAACTAATAGCGGTACTGCATTCCGGACCAACTGTCGGTAATGATGATACTTGATAGTAAAGCTTGAACTTCATCTTCGAACTTTATTCCCACTGACCAAAGTCTGGATAAAATCGAGTTTAAACTGTTGATGTGCATTGTAACTGAACTTCCTTCCCTCATCCTTGTGTTGACTAGTTTTTTTTTTTTTTTTCAAAAAAACTTTACCATTTTTTTTTTAAAGAAAAACACTTCCCAAAAGAAAAGAAAAAAAAAAACACAGTCCTTTATCACCACCTTAAAAAAAACCTTTTTTTTTCTTAAAAGAAAAAACAAACACTGATCTCTTCCCAAAAAAAAAGATGCAGCACGCCTGTTATCTTTTCTTTCACCCAGAAAACTGCCTGGTCTTTTTATTCCCCCCAAAAAACACAACTTCCTTTTCCCAAAAAAAATTGTCGGTCTTTTTCTTCACCCACAATAAAAATCACAATCTTCCCCAACAAAAAGAGTAGCCTACTGATTCTTTCTTCTTCCCCAAAAAAAAAATCAAACACACTTATGTTGACCACGCCTGGTCTCCCCCCCAAAAAAACACACTGGTCTTTATCTTCTCCGGCGATCGGTGTTCTTTTCTGTCTCCGGTGATCGGTGACAGCCGTGGAGGTGACGCTTGTTGCGCTGGCTGAGAAACTGGTGGTGATTTTGTCTCCGGCGGGTGGTAATCGATCCGGCTTCTGACGGGGTTGACTATGGGGTTGTGGCTGACGCTGGTGACAGCCCGCTGGTGGTGGTGGCTTGTGACGAACACGCTGTTGGCTGGTGGCGACCAATACCCTGGTCTCGTTATCTGCCTTATTGGGTAAGCTTCCTCCACATCTCTGTTCGTATTCGGATGACACATACAAACACAATTAACTGCCACACACACTGCCACAATTAAGAACACAAGTATATAAGGTGGTTCGGTCTAATCTGACCTACGTCCACCGTGGGTAACTAGGAGAGTTTATTACTTCTTGTTGTGTAATCGAGAGGTGTGTTTTACAAATACAGAGTGATCATCTTTATATAGGGATGATAAAGATAACGAATTATTCATCTTCAGTGGTTTCTTTTTCTGCCACTATGTGTGAGTGGCTTTACCTAACTGTGAGTGGCTTCACCTAACTCAACATTTACAGCTCTCGAGGCATGTCAATCAATTAAGTGTCCATTTACAGTACGCGTACTTGAAGAGAATGATGTACTCGTAAGCTCTATCCCAAAAAGAGGTAAAATGACTACATTCTCGTTCATATAGTTTCCACTGTCCATAGCAAGATACTTGCATAGTAGATAACACTGAATGATTTGTATGATTTCTAGAGGTGGCAATTTCAGCCCATTAACTTGTCAACGGATCATTTTGTTGAGTTGTGTTTTATCTCAAACATGCCAAACTAAAGGAAATTAGCTAAAAGTGGAAACAGGTCAAATGGGTCAAATTGATTGAAAGATGTTTAGGGTGTAGTAATTTCACTACTTTGTTCGATGAACTCGTCTCTATTGCAACACAGGTTTGAAGAGTCGTTGAAATTTGCACGGAGGAGTATGAGTGACGCTGACATTCGCAAATACCAAGCCTTTGCTCAAACACTGCAAGAGTCTAGGGGGATTGGCTCTGAGTTCAGGTTCTCAGAGCCAAGTGGCCGTGCCGCTGCCAGTGATCCTTTTGCAGCCCCAACTGGTGGAGCTGATGTCGATGACGTTTATAATTAGGCTTACAATAAAAGTGTACTAAATCTTGTTCTATTTCTGGTAATAAAGGTTCCTAGTTATTATGTAATAAATGTTAACTTGATGGTGCTTTTTTCTATAGTAAGTTCGACTTTGTGTTCTGTAGAAAGTAGAAAATAAATTTAGACAAGACCCAGAATCTGATGTGTTTGCTCAAGGGTGTTAGATATTCAATTGCAAAAAATCAAGGAGTTATGGATTAGTTCCTATTAATCTTAATTTGATATTTGATATATTGTTATGTTGATTTGTGCTCAAGGGTGTTAGATATTCAAAAAAAAATTGTTTTATAAAAATGACATGGACAATTAAAAGTGACATGGCGTGGTAACCTGCTCCACCTTGGCACCACCTGTTAAGCAGGTAAAATAATAATAATAATGCCCAAAACAGACGCAATTCAAAAAGTTGGACATTTAAGTGCACAAATTTTAGTTCGCTGATTAGATCTGAAAAAGGTAACAAGCCAATTCTTTTCCAACATACTTCTGTAATTCGACATGGTGTATGGGTTGATTACGAATGAGAATGTAATGGGGTGTTTGGGACACTGAGTTAACAAGACGAATATAAAGTATAACCTTGCAGAAAGTAACAATGATATACTAACAATGTGTATTGAATTGATAAGAGATTGATATCCATTGTTTACAGACCCTTGACATTATATACATGGTGAATCGGTACCAATTTTGACAGTTATACCGATTCCTAAAAAGTAAACGACGCCCTAATTCTAACCGTTATCCTAACAACCTAAATGACCCATTTGACCCAGCCCATAAACCAAGTCTGTTTACAGGCTTTACAGAATATAAAACATACTAAAATACACTTTAGTTTTAACTCTATAACATTAAGTCTAACAAACCTACAGCTGCTTTGCTCAAATATGACCCCCAAGAAGAATTATAGACCTTCATATGATTTAAATTTCTTAAAGAGTTTGATACACGCTTCAACACCCAGCTGCTCACAGTATTCTTTGGCAACCTACAGTAAATACAATGGCCAGAAAAGTGGAAAATGAAAATGACAATCACAGAGAGTTCAAAGCTTCTGCTTTTTTTATTTGACTTCCAAAACTGACCATTTCTAATTACCTGTACAATTTTTCCTTAGATTGACCAGTAAAATATCATTCATGCACTCAAGTGCCCACTCCTTTGACAGCGTCCCAAACAGTTCGACAAGATACTAAAAAAGCAAAATAGTTAGGTGCTAGTCCAGATAAATGTCACAACGTAAAGTAAAAAGGTCCAGCGATAGGCAAACTTGTGGCTCAATAGCATGAGTGTTTACAATGACACGCTTGATATGCAGAAAGCACAAATGTTAATCAATCAAATAAGATACCTTCAGCGGAAAAAGACAAATTTGGCACATTAACCAACCTGGAGGGCTTGGACAAAAAGACCTGCTTCCATTCGGGACATCAAGAGAGCAAACTAACAGCCCTTGCAAAAAGCAACATAAAGTAATCAAGCTTCCTTGCATGAATCTGAAGCGCAGTTCTTACATACGGCATTTAGGTTGCCATATTGAACAAATAATGTATATATAGATCCATTACTAAAAAAAGTCTAATACCTGGGGATCTGATCGAAGTTGTTTGCTGAAGGAGCAAATAATCAGGCGTATACCCAACCTACACCGAATGAAGAGTGATTATAGGATACTTCTGCCACATATATAAAAGTGTGCTTGTATAAATAAAATCTATAGCTGCACAGAGAGTTACGCCTACCTGCTTCGAGTAAATAAGAAATTTATCAAACTCCCTTCGCTCGGCAAAAGCTGCAACAACTTTTGGTGTTGCTCTTGCTTTGATGAAGATTTTCAATGCAAGATCATTGTCAACAGTCTGTAGGTAAAATTTAAATAAACCAAGTTTTAATAATGGAACATTTACTGTAAATAAAAGCAAACTCAAAACTTTGATATTGTATACCTTCACAAGATATCCACAACATGATACTTTCAACACTAACAAAACCATTAAGTTCATTAAGAAAAATCAAAATTCTCGTTCTGGCGACGAGTTCAATTCAAATCCAGTGCACCTTGTACAGTACTAAAGTGCTTTTTGAAAAGTGTAAATGATTTCAAAGAACAAATCTACAAGAGGGAGTGCCGACTGTGCCAAAGTTTCAATATTGCAACTTAACTCAATGGTTTTGAAGTCACATTCCTTCAATACCCTTAAGGGACGATTCAAAGTTCTTTAGGTTTCTGATTGACGTGTTCCTAGAAACGGGTCATTTCTGATCTGAGGTTATAACAGGTGAGCTTCTTTGAGCTGTCCTTGAACCTCTAAGAGCACCAGGGCTTGCATCTGTTGTGCATACACGAGATGAATCAGGTGGATCTTGATACCTGCAAATTAACAATTTAATACATTCGTAGTTAAGGCTGCTTGTTTAATTATTATTCCACAACATGGAAAAAGAAGAGGCCATTTATATAAGCCATGCCACAACCTGCATTTTCTCTTTTTGCTCGTGCTATGGCTTTGGTTACTGCATCCCATAAGGTTAAGTTGTCTATGGTATTTTGAAGCTAAAATTAGCAAGCTTGACTGCGAAGAATTCACCTCAAGTTGACTAAATAGCTCAAAGCTGACATGTTGACCAAATGACAAGACATAAACCATGAGGAAATTAAGAAAGATTGGATCAGTGATCCTTAAACAGTGTTAGAATTCAATGTGCAGAATTGATGGATCATTATAATGCTTAACAAGAGGTTTATGGCTTATACTGAATGGTTTTTAATGTTTAGTGTCATGTTGAAAGTCAATATTAAAAAGTCATGTTGAATGTCAACCGTCTCTGGAACTAGATATGCAGTATGTATGAAAGTCATTTTCATTAGGATGGGAGCTAGTGCACCATGAATGTAGGAAACACTGATGAAATCTGTGACAGCAATAAATTCTAAATACACATTGTAATTCAATAAACTTGGTCTTTATATCTATGTTTCAGAAAATAATATCATTCAAAGATATATATTCATCCATCATTTACATGAAGGGAATCAGATAGATCAAGTCAGGTGCCACATAATTCAATGTGAAAGATGTTGCAGTAGGACATTCGACCCACAAGCCAGAATTGGCGATTTGTGGTTTTTGACAGGGGAATTATATTATGTCACGGTCATCTGAAAACTGCTCGTATCCAACGCCTAAAACAGAAGAAAGATTGACTTAGAATAGGGAAATGTTATGCGGTATACCATAGAGTTGGCTAAACGAGCTAAACGTATCATTTTAGTATGGGTTAGTCGACCTGAGCACTTTTTCACCGAACCTTCCAACTCTGTTAAATACAATAGTGTGGAAAATAATAAAGTTTTTCTTAGTAAAATGATACAAGAAGTTTTACGCATTAATAATTCACACTTTGGACGATCTTCAACCCGTTTGACCCATTTGACTTTTTCTGTTTTTAATTTTACCCATTTGACTCGCTCATAGAGTCATACGTACTTCGGTAAAAATTATCTATTTCATTGGTTGAGGGATTGAATTATACCGCCGTATGGTAATATTTCTAGCTCGATTTTTTATCTCTCTGTTGTACGTATTCACATCTACTACAGTAAATCAAGCGCTTACAAACAACTCTGACAACAAAACATCCGAGAAATACAAACTTTTGAATTTCTGATTTTTCAGCATTCTTCAGTAGGTAAAAAACAGTCGAAATGGTTAGCGTCTACAGGGATTGATGGTTTTTACAGGCAAAATAAGATGATTACCATAGACGTAAATTACACCATAGTCAGTTACCTTTTATCCAACTTGTGTGTTCAGATACATAAGTTCATCGGAAGAAACCTTGAATACATGTCCTAATTTCCGGTGAAACTGAAGATAATGTAAAAACCTGCACCATTTTATTCGCACTTCATCTACAATTTCTGTATGTTCACAGCCCCTAATCAGAACCATTAGGTTGTGTTGTCAATGCTTGCCAATGTCAGTAATAGATTCCAATAACTTACATAGTGATTTCGACTCACATACTTATAAATGGGCCGATGTGCTCGCATAGTCTCAAACGGGCCAAACAGGCTGCAAGTCGCATAAAACCACCTAAATTGCTTTTAGGGGGTGTTTGGGATTGTCGATTGAAAGTGCTTATCTTCTTATAAAGCAAGTGTATTTTAAATGCTTATTTATGCTAAAATAAGCAGTTACATACTTTCATCAAAACTGCTGATGTTCTTAAAAGATAAGACAAGCACTTGAGTTAGCAATCCAAACAACCTCAAATCCATAACTAAGATTATAAGTACAGCAATATATGTTTTTCAAACATTGACAAAAAGTGATCAACCCATTACAGATTAACAAAAACCTCTATTGTTTATAAATCGGAAGCAGTTCAAAATTAGCGCCCACCCATTGTTTGACGATTTACCTTAACGAATCTTCTGCCAAATGAATGATAGAGCTACAGAAACGATATCTCGATTCACACAGAAGAAAAACTTACTGATTGATGAGCATTAACATGAATGCATGAACGAAACAATATCTAAATATAACTGGGTTCTGGTTGACGATGACCAAATTAATTGAGCTATGACTCTTTAGTTTATATTAAATTTGTATTATTGTATTATATAATAGATAAACACAAAATCTTTTCTTTACAATGCATGAACAAAATCATTCATCTTTATGCTTAGTGATTATGGTCTGACTAAGTTTTTTAAATGAATTTCCTGAAGGTACCATATGTTGAAAATAAGCTCGTTACACATAAGAAACCATTGATAGATGAAAATGATGGAAATGATAACCATTGATAGATGGAAATGATGCAGAACATCATAAATTTAACAACATCACACAGTATCCTTAGGGAACGACACCCACGGTTACAATTGATTCAGTAGAAGTACCTATAGTCTTCCCTAACAAAAATACCACCACAATATGT
Source organism: Chrysanthemum makinoi (assembly GCA_910596185.1). NCBI lineage: Eukaryota > Viridiplantae > Streptophyta > Magnoliopsida > Asterales > Asteraceae > Chrysanthemum > Chrysanthemum makinoi. Next base: position 4,089,777 of record OU343225.1, on the reverse strand, counting down.
GGCACGTATCAATTCCACAATAAGAGGAAACTGTAGGGTCACGAAACACGTAATTGGAAGGCATGTCAATGCACCTATTGGAATAAGCATCGACGTGTTACTTTGTCCAAACTCAAGGAACAATGTTGCTCCAAAAGCTATGATCATTGATGTCGTCGAGAGGAACAACATACTGAGGCCAATAATCAGCTTCGTAGGTAACTTAAAGAGAAAGTCTTGTTCCGCAAAACGTGCGGTAAGGATCGATAAAAACATCAACAAGGACGTAACAGCTGTGAATAATGACATCGCATCTGATATAGCAAATACTGTGAATGCAATGTTGTTGGTGAAAATCGGTATTCCTTCCTGATTATGTCCACCGGGCACAGTTATAGCTGCTGCAAATACAATGGTGATGATGAGTGCAGCTGTAATCGTATATGACTCGGCAGCTTTCTTTATCCAGTTCTCTCCTTCGATCACCAAGTCTTTATGCTCTCTTGTAAATACCTCTTGAGGTGTTTCGTCATCTAAGTTCTTTTGCATCTGGTTAAAAGGACATACAAATCTTTCGACTTCCTATAATATTACGATATATTAACCTTATCAAATATATAATAATATGTCTTAAGAACTTTACATATGCTGAATAAAATTCAAACTTTGAGTCATTGGTTAAAGTACATTACCTTGAACCATTGTAGTTCGCGCTGAATTCGCAAAGCAGCCCCCAATATTAGATTCAATTTGTGAGTAGGTGCTAATCTTGCAACCAAATGCAAAAGATTATTCCCCGAAGAGTCTTTAATGGTCTTATAAATACTCTTGTGTTCGCTCATTTCATATAGTAGGTTGTAAATCTTCTCTGAACGACTGATCACAGAATATTGAATAAAATTGTGACCATCTTCATTGGTACTCCAAATTGGATCTGGAAACCGATTCATAAGACATCTAATAAAAGTGGTTGCATTTCTTCTAGTGGCTTCAAAAGTCGAAGTGGTGTAATATTGGTGGTAGGTGCTTGGGTCAAATTTAATCACTATCAGGTCACATACATCAGATAAAAGTATTTTTGCATCTTCATGAATCTGAAGCGTATCTTCAAAGAAAAGTTGTACTGCAACATAGAGACAAATTAGAATCTCAAATAAATAAATATTTTTCTCTTTGATTTTTGGTCAAATAAATATTCGTCTTACCAAGCTTCTTATGGTATTGGTTGAACACACTTGCCACTGGTGGCGCTGATGCCAGCAAGCAAAAGACTGCTTAAGATGGGATGATTGTTAGAATATATAGTGGAGTTACGACTCTAACCAGTAGGTTACAATAACATTATTATTATTTTTTTAACAAATACAATAAGATTATTAGTGTCTCAAAAAAAAAGTAAATAGATTCAACTTTACACGAGGTTGAATTATAATAAGAACGCTGGTTTTCATTAGTGTCCGTTTAAATAAGTTTATAAGATTGGGCAAAACAATTATATAATATAACATGATAAATAAAAAATCCATGCAACTATTTTGTGATGAAATGTGATTCATTTGGAAGAATTATTTTTTTACACTTAAGTCATAATTCTTGCCGTAATTATTGTACTTGTATAATCATTAAATTTAGGAGATAATCCAAATATATATAAAAAGATAATCACATAAAAAAATATGTGATTATTTGGAAATATGCTTTTTAACACAACATTTTTTAACTAGAATATCGAATTTTGGGCGGTAATTATTGTGGTTCTAATCGGGTAGAACCGAAATACCAGAACCGGACCCGAGAACCGAACCGGAACCATAACATCTTATGCGGTCCGGTAATTATGAGAATTTCAGTTCTCGGTTCTTGCGGTTCCAGGTCCTTCCGGAACCGCGCTCACCCCTAGAGTAAAGGGATGTAAATGAAGAAAGAAAGATGAGTTGGTCATGAGGTGAAAGGTGAGTAAGTGTGACCATTGTGGGTAGTCTTAGTTAATGTTTATCATCTCATGACGTACCTATATAAAGAATACCCAGATATATCCACAAAAGCTGGCGACCACATGGCCAATCAAAATAGTTTTCAAGTCTCTTAGAAATACGGTCGTAGGAATTATTTAGCTCTTGCCTCCAACCTGAAACATAGATCACAAATTGGCGTACATGAGCTTTGGTTAATTGAAATATTAATGAAACAAATTCATTACCTCTTTCCGAAAAATTGAGTTTGCGTGGAAAGTTTTGAGCTAAAGCAGTCAACAAAGCATCACTACCGGAAAGTATGGCATCGGGGCAATCTTTGATTATCTGTCTTGCTAAGCCTACATATTTTAGAAAATTAGTGGTATATAAAATGACAAGTTCAGCACAACTTTTGAAGACAATAGACGACACTTACGAAAATCTTGACAAGAAATAGCAAGAATGACAAGATCCTCGCCACTTTTGTCCGTAAAAAGAGCATCGTAATCTTTTTCTTGTTGTTCAAGCAGATACTTAGATGTCTTGATATCCTCGCCACTTTTTCTTCCTGTATTAAGATCACCGTACTTTTTTTCTTGTTGTTCAAACGTCTTGCATGTAATGATAGGCTCGCCACTTAAAAGAGCATCGTACTCTTTTTCTTTTTCTCCAAGCAGATACCTATGTACTTTCATGTGCTCAAACAGACATTTCGATGTCTTGGTATGCATATTGGAAATAGATAACGCAAGTGGGGTATGACCCTCCTTGTCTTTGGTTAATAACAATTCTGGGTTTCTTCCCACCAACATGTTGACAGCTTCAGTGTTGCCACCAATAGCAGCAACACGAAGAACAGTGCTTCCATCAGAGTTTATCAAATCTAGTAGTGTGTACTCTAGAGTCTTTTCCAACAATTTCTCTAATAATACATGATTCTTGGTAGAAGAACCCACTGCTACATGGAGTACTGTGTTTTCATTATTTGTGATTTTGTCCCGGGGTGTGAGACCATATTTTTTTAATCGGTATATTACAACTCCTGGGTTTCCTTGTAGAATATATTCATAAAGCCGTCTCCTCCTTTTTTGATTTTTCATCTTTTGATTTTGCATCTCTTGATTTTGCATCTTTTGATTTTGCATCTCTTGATTTTGCATCGCTTCTATTTCTCCTGAATCTGCATCTTCAGGTATCGAACTCACTTCTATTACTGATTCTGTTAAGAAAAACAAGAACATAGAAGGTATGCGTTTTAATTTAAATCACCAGGGATTTCAAACAACAAGCTACAGCAAAGACGTACATATATATATTGGAGATACTCGAAACGCTACATACTTTTAACTATTTCTCTAAATGACAAACCAAACAAATAAAACTTTGATTAGCAAAGTAATATTGTACCTGCTGCTTGTTCACGAACTGAAGGACCATAACGACATTGCAGTTCATCCCATAAATCTTTTGCAGTGAAATATGTGCTCTTTTGCTTGTGTGTGAGATGATTGACAGCCTTCCTGGCCACTTCTTCAGAAAGTGAACCAAGAATCCAGCCTTTCACAAGTGAATCTGATGCGTCCCACGCCACCATGTCTTCCACTTTCCATTTCTGCTTCTCATTCCTAGCAGGACTTGGAGACCGACCGTTGATGAAACCAACCATATGTTGACTCTTTAAGAGACATTCCATCTGTAGTCTCCATAGATTATACTTATTCTTACCACTCATCTTCACGGTAACGATATTTGGGCCAATAATATGTGGACCAACATCAACTACACAGCTTTGATTGGAAGTTGAAGCCTTCGTCATCTTGATCTTAATTAAAATGTGTATGTTGTTTACTCTTTGTGTCAAACTAAAATATGAAGCTGACTATAAATACTACTAGTAACGTACAAAAGGGAACATAGGGTTTGGTGGCACATAAATGTGGTAGATTTGGATATTTACTTCTCAAGATAAAATATGAGCCATTAAGTCTTTGGTCTCGTTCGAAAAAAGTAAGTCTTTGGTCAACGACTGACCAAGATTTTTATTTAAATCTTACATTTTAAAAGGGTATAGATAAGAGTAAAACTACATAAACCGTTTTGTTCAAATTTTAGGCGCAATCTTTATATTTTTGAAAGTGTAGACACAGTACATATGAGAAACCTTTGGGTGAAGTGAAAATTACTGTGCTACCCATATAATTTATGGTGTATCTGCACAGACTCACGTTTTAGTCTAATATCAAAAATACCCATCCATGTCGGGTATATATCTTCACTATATACACGACATGGACGTGTATGGCTAAGAATCATCTTGAAATTAAATCCTTAAGCATGTCGGGTAGAAAAGCACATGTATACACGACATGATATTTTTATTATTTTTCACAGCCCATCTAGAGAATACAATTACACGACATAGGGAATTTATACAAGACAAGGGAAAAAGTTAAAGGCATGTTGGTTATAGAGGACATAAATACACGAGATGGGGAAAAAGTTAGGGGCATGTCGGGTATAGAGGAGAATAATACACGACATGGGGAATTTATGTTAAAGGCATACACGACATGGGGAAAAAGTTAGAACTTAGGGTTTGTAGTGTTACATTGGGAAAGAGCAAATATTAAAGCTTGATTTGATGATTCAATAGATGGTAGATGAATTTGTTATCTTCTTCATTAAAAGCTTGAATATATATCTGATACAATGTCGTGTATCTTTGGTCTTGATATATTTATCTTCTTCATTCTCAAACATTCTTCATTATCAATATCAATCTCGTGTTTGCAACAATATATCTTGAAACAATAATATACATCTTCTTCATCACGTATATGAGGAACAATATTTCTGAAAGTCTCTACTCTTGTGCAATGCGAATGACAAGCCAGTTTAAAGTATAATAATTCAGATTCTATCTTCCAGGATAACCTTGAAGGACTGGGCCTTAGACTCAAGGCACCGTCTAAGATATAGTGAAGGACAATTCGCAACAGCATCTTCTTCATCACGTATACGGCTGTGAATATGGAAGATTACCGGGTAATTCGCAATTTTTTTCCTTTACACTTGTAGTTTTTTTTATTTGTTACGTATATGTGTATTAATTTATGTTTATTTATTTTAGGATTATCCTGCCCAAGTTACATGTAGAAGTAGGTTATCCGTGATTAGTTATATTAAAACCCTAGACAATGTATTCTTCTTTTTCTCATGATCATTCTAGCCATTTTATTTTGAGACATGGATATATAAATCCTAAAAATTCTCTCAAGGACTGCAATTTAAATAAAAAATGTATAGTAGACTATAAATGCTAACGTACAAAAGAGAACATAGGGTTAGAGCACTAGGTGTCAAAACGAGCCTTAGGCTCGTCGTCTTGCCACCTCAGCGCCACATCAGCATCGCATTTTTCCACAACTAACCACAACAAACCCCCTCCTCAATCATAACAAACCTCAACCTCTTCATTTGGGGCTCATCACTACCACTTTATTTTTTTTATTCAATTTTCATTTCCAAAAACTAAATAAATTCAATTCATTCAAATTAAAAATACAATGCATAACTAAATCTCAACCTCTTCATCTAAACTAAATTTATTTATTAAATAAAAATACAAAACAATATATTTAAAATAAAAAGTAAAAAAAAAAAAAATTGAGTGTAAAACGTTACTACTCTAGTCACCACAACTTTCTTATCCACTAAAAAAAAAAAAAAAAAAAAAAAAAAAAAAACTTTACTGTGCTTCTTCTTCCTCCTTTATTACACACACTAACAAACACACACAACAATACAAACACACACTAATAACATAAATCAAATAAGAGGAAAAAAGAAATATTCAAACGTTACACTCACTTTGTGTCAGAAGATTTACTCGTCGTCACCACGATGAGCTTGGCAACGACAAAAGACTGCGAGACACCACGGTGTCAAGGCGAGGCACGGCGAATGGCCAGCGTGGACGGCGAACTCGGACGACGAATGGACACCGGGTGCTCTTAGTGGCATATAAATTTGGTAGATGTGGAAATTTACTTCTCAAGATATTTAGCCAATTGTTTATGAGACCATAAGTTTTGGTCAACGAATGCCAATATTTTTATTTATACTACGCAAGCAGTGGCGGAACTTGGCCTCTTTTCTTGGAAGAGCCGAAATATTGAACGTAAACTGAAATTCTTTATGTATTCGAAACCACTTATATATAAGAAAGAAAGATAATAATTGATAGTGTTTAAAGTTGCATATACTGGTTCATTCTTTCGACTTAACTAGTGTTTAACTATACTTAAATGTCAAAACAAAATAAAACCAAGCAACATGTTGCTATATTTTTATTTAGAAAAAAAAATACAACACGCTAAATTATAGTCATTAATTGGTTAAGATAAGCAATAAGAAATAAATAGCAAATCACGTATAAATAGCCAATATAAAATGACTTATTTATGAAAAAAGCTGGAAGTTGGATGTTCTTCACAAACTATCAAAGTGAAACAATTCCTTTACAACACCCAATGTACTACAGAGTAGTCGTGTAAAAAAAGCTCGATATCGAAACCGGTCAACTTCGGTTTTGACCAAAACCGGTTCGGTTTGGCCAAAATCGTCGGTTTGGGACTGGTTTTTATATCTATATGTTATACCTGTTTGGAAAAGCCGGTTCCAAAACGGTTTTTTTTCTTACCGTTTTTTCTGGTTTGGAAACGAGACAGCAGCAGCTGCAAAAAAAAGTAACCGTTTGGACCTGTTTTTTACCATTTTTTTTCGATGATAATTTCAGGCATAACGTCAAGTCCGGCAATACAACTACTTTAATTGTTGTACCCTGGGAAATAGACGCTGAATAGGCGGCGAATCTATTTTAGGGAAGTATTTCAAATACGTGTCTCAATCATGCTCTTGAATTCGGTTATATCTAATTCACAGGTTTTTATCTTTCTATAAAATTCTTTGATTTATAATATCGTTTACGAATTTTGTTTTATCTAGTTAGAGTGGTATTGCATTATATCGTTATTATTATTTCTAATTATGGTTTGCTATCCTTACACGATTGTTAAATTTTTATAAAAAAAAAAGATCGAAACAAAACCGTTTAGTGTAATTTCAACATGGTGTTGTTGTCGGATGAGAATAAGAAGGCTCATTGTAAACATTATTCTAAGATTTTGAAACCAGATTCCAACTCGATGTTGAAGGGGCATATCGAGAATTATTGCGAAGCACTCAAATCCAATCTAGCATCTATGTCACGAGAGAGGGGTATTTTCGCATACGAGGTGGATCAGGTTCGACGACAATTTGCGGGCTTTGTGATTCAAGAAGGTTTGTCGTCAACCACTTCGAAAACCCTCGTTTAACTAAGGTGATTCAAAATACTCTTCAACCGCGATATACTCATGTAAGCCGTGCTACTCTTAAACGTGATTGTATTAAAGCTTGGAAAAAGGCTAAAATTGAACTAAAAAAGGTTTTGAAAATTTAAATACGAGTGTAAACTTAATAACCGATATTTGGTCGGCTCCTCATAGTTTGCCTGATTCATACCTTTGTTTTACCGCGCAGTAGGTTGATCCCATTACTTGGCAAATTACGAAGCGTATGATTGTTTTCGACATCTTTGAGTATCCTCACATGGGTCAAAATTTATTTCGTAGGTTACGAGATGTAATAAAAGAGTACAAATTAGAAGAATAGATTTTTCAATCTCATTTGATAACGCGAGTAATAATACAAACGCTGTCAAAAACTAATGCTAAAATACCGTCCACCTTCGGACACCATTTTTTATCATAGTCGATGTGTTACACACGTCATAAACTTGGTTGTGCAAGACGAATTAGCGAAACCCGAAATAAATATGCTAAAAATGTTTTTAAAAAATGGGACAACCAAGTTCGAGTATATATATATAAAGAATATATTAAATTGTGTAAAGATACGGGTTTCATTTTTTTAATCTCTAATTGGGATGTTCCTACAAGATGGAATTCGACTTATAAAATGTTTATAAGTGGTTTACGCCGAAAAAAACTTTACAAGTTTCTTATGAGGAACTTTTCCAAAGGAAATCGAATATGACACCGTTTTCGTTCGAAAATTGGATTACTATTCAAGAAATAACCGATTTACTCGAAGTTTTAAAAACCACAACAACTTTATTATCGGGTGTTTATTATCCCACGAGTCATTTGGTACTCAACCAAGTTTATATGATTTATTCAAAATTAGGCCAATACGTGTTTAATGGTCCACTATTTGCAAATATGGTTCAACCCATGGAAGAAAAACTTATAAAAAATTTCCAGAAATTACACCGGTAATTATTTGTGCCGCCGCATTGAACTCATATTTTAACGTTAGCGGTGTGGAACTATTTATCGAAAAGATTGCTACGGATTAGATGTGCTTCAAGAAAACGTTTTCTATGCAAAAAATACAAAAAATTATTCAAACTCATGTTTTAAAGCTTTATATAATTTTATTATAATAATATGGTGCAACAAATACTATAATAATGCGGAAAAACACGCACACCATCAGCGTTAACGACTTTTCTTGAAAACTATATCTGGCCTCCGCTATGCAACCATGGCACCAACAAAACAGTTATTCTAAAAGGATTCCTGACAATACGAATACAGTTTGTTGAAATAAAATTATTCGCCGCGGAAATTCTGTTGATGACTAGACACCGCTGCCACTAGGTGCGGGTATTTGGCTAGTCGAGGGAACCAATGCAAGAAAAAACTTGCTTGTCGTGTTTGTTCTTCTTTCACCTTTTAAAACCACTTAAGGGTGGCCTAGTGGCAAAAGGGCTTATAACTATCACTCTAAAATGTGTGAGGTCTAAAGTTCAATTCCTTTCAGGTGAAAATAACCTTAAGTGGTCATGTCAACCTCCTAAAAAGGGTGGACTTTACCTGGTTTGAGTCTGTATGGCGATGGGTTCAAACCTCGTGGATTAGTCGGCTAAAAGGTCGAAAATAATAGTTACTAATATATATATATATATATATATATATATATATATATATATATATATATATATATATATATATATATATGATCAAATAAGAAGATTACTTAAAATAAGAAGGAACAAGAAGAACTATAATCGCAAATCTGAGATGCACTGACCTAAATTAGATGCATCATTATAATCTTAGATGCATTATAACGCACCATAGTGTGTTTTCTATCTTTTAATCAGATGCATATACGTATATTAGATGCATTTCATGATTTCTCTTGTTTTTTGTTCCTCTACACCAGCCGAAATCATGAAAATCAATTTGCACAATCTATACATCAAATTAACTTTCGAAACTCAAGATGTTGCATCTATATGAATAGAAATGCATCTCATGCAAGTCGTTGCATCTCAAATGCGTGGTTTTGGTCACTTCTCACCACTTCTTATTTTAATTTACTTCTCACTGGATCCCTACTCTATATAGATATATATATATATATATGGTAGGGTTAAAATGAAAAGTTTCTTATAATGAAAAGAATGAGAAGACATGTAAAAAACTGCATCACAATTATAATTGTGATGCAGTAATTTATAACTTTAATGCACTAAAATCATGATTATGATGCATTAAATTTATAACCGTGATGCAGTAACTTATAACCTTAATGCACTAATAAGTTTTGGTGCATTTTTATTATAAGTTAATAGTTCAGTGCCTCAACTATGATGCACTAAAATCAAGGTTATAACCTTAAATGCACTAAAATTATGATTATGATGCAATAACTTTATAAATGTGATGCAGTAATTTATAACCTTAATGCACTAAAATCATAATTGTGACACAGTAACTTATAACCTTAATGAACTAATAAGTCTTGGTGCATCTTTATTATAAGTTACTGCATCATAGTTAATAGTTAAGTGCATCAACTATGATGCACTAAAATCAATGTTATAACATTAATGCACTAAAATCATGATTGTGATGCGATAACTTTATAAGCTGTGATGCATAATTTATAACCTTAATGCACTAAAATTATGATTTGTGATGCAGTAACTTTATAACTGTGATGCATTAAAAAAATTTGGCGGGAAATTTTTGGCGGAAAAAAAATTTGGCGGAAATTTTTTTTTTTAGGGGGTGGGGGGTGGGGTATGGTAATATGGCATGATGATGTGACAAATGTGACACATGTCACCTCCACATGCCTTCTCATTCTTTTCATTATAAGAAATATATATATATATATATATATATATATATATATATATATATATATATATATATATATATATATATATATCAACAAGTATGGCTTCTTTATCGTTTTCTACAATATCTATCATGGATCTGATGCTTGACTTATTTTATAGTTTAAGACAAGAAAGCACTAAAATGGGCTAGGAATAACCAATCATCGACTAACAAATTTGGGAGATATATTAGAACCGATTGAAAAAACACTATGAGACCCGAAGAATATCTAAATTTTGATATTTTGGCTTGGTGGAACGGAAGGAAATCTCAATTTCTCGTTCTAGCCACCATGGCCCGAGATTTACTAAGCGTACAAGCTTCGACGGTAGCTTCGGAATCTGCTTTTTCTACTAGTGGGAGGGTGATGTGCTACGTGTGTACAAGTTCTAAATTTATAAAAGATGATTTACCAATTCTATCAATAACACATACGAGCAAGTGTACTCGTCCGTTATAGCAAGATTTTGAAGGTAAGTCGGGATCGTTCGCAGGGATTTGTGAGTGATCAAATTAACAAGCATAAAATCTACTAAGGCAATCCAAAAGCAAATAATAACGATAATAGATATAATGAAATTCAGATGATTAAAAACTACACTTGCTTAAACTAGTTTCTTATCTTCGAGTAGTATAATTGAGTTAACCTCTTAACATGTTGGTTACGATAATTAGCTGGTGGACTAATTTATTGTTCTTAAAAGTTAAACCTTCGTCAAGATTTTAGTTCATAAAAACAAGCATTATGTCTAACCAATCAATTCAAGTTTCATAAGTTTACTTTCATTAACTTAAACACAAAAACATCCATTTGTCTTATCAAATTTGCTTAAGAAATGGTCAATACAAAAGGTAAACGATTATAGACAAAAGGTTACAATTGATCGTAAACAACTAATCTTCCGACCTTAAAGATGTTTCTAATCAATCCAACTTGATAATCAAAAAACGTTCTTATTACAACCACACTTTAGTTTCTTTGTTTGATCAAGAATAATGGGTAAAAACAATCATCCATAGACAAAATGATTATGACTAGTTGAATAACAATAAGTTCTTTCGACCTTTTATAATTACTAACAACTAGTCAAACTTGATTAACAAATGTCACTAAGAAAATTAAGCACAATTGGATCTTAGAATCAACTTGAAATTGAATTAAACATGCTAACACAATCATAAACTAATCATAAGATAATAAACATCATTTAAGCAAGTGCATAAAGAAACTAGCCACTCATAGCAAACATAAACATAAAATCAGAACTTTAAACATTAGAAAACATGATTAAGAGTCTCACAATGATTGAAATAATATTACAAATGATTGAGTAATGATTCCCAAAGTATTGGTCTTAACTTCTCAGGGTTTTGACCTCCAAATGTTGACTTCTTGGACCTCCAAACTTTCCTGGAATTCTAATGAAGAATTTGAGAGCTAAAAGGGATGTGTTTGATAAGTAGTGTAACAATTAGGATTTCACAAACACATCACACCATAATCATATAGGGCGTTTACTTGGTTTAGAGAGAGAAAGTTCTAGAGAGAGAAAGGGAAGAGAGTTGGGAACTATATGAAACAAAAGAAAAATGGTATTGAAACTCCAACCCTCTTCCTTGCTAGGAAGAGGGTATTTATATTGTCTTACAAAATACGCCACCTACAGGCTGTGGATCAGGCATACAGTGGGTAAAGACCCGTCCGTCCTCCTTGGTGTTACCTATTAGACTACTTATTATCATAACATAACTACGACTACGAGCTTTCTAACGAATACATATACTTGAGGTAACCGACTCTTTAACTCATGGATTTTCTAAATACTAACAATCTCCCCCTAAGGGAGGTCACCTCAAATTACATTGAATACAAACAGATATTACATTTTGATTGTTCTTGGATTCTTGATGAAGTTCTTTGCTCTGTAGTACATTGTCTTTGATTCTTCACGTTCGACATGTTTTGTTAACTCAAGTGGAGGTCTTTGAATGATGCACGTGTTGATAAGTGTTAAGCCAGCATTGAGATCATCTGCCACCACAAATCTCTGGCTCTTCCTTTGTTGTGTTGCCATCATGTGTTGTTGTGACAAATGGACCGACATGCTCACATTCTGGATCATGATATCTTCTCATCAGAGTTGCGGAAGCTTTTGTTGATTCATGATATTTGTAGCAGCGTAACAGATGCATGGAGTGAAAATATCAGAGTCGTTGATGTGCTTTTATCATGATTTCTTTAGTTGTGAATGTGATGTGGAGCATGCGGCAATGGATTGACTCCTCAATTGTAAACAACAGCAATCGTCGGGGTGTTCCTGCATACAACAGTTAGTAATAAAAGTGCACAAAAGTGTCTTTGATCACTTTCGTTGAATTGAGGTACACGGCCCACGGTTCCCCGTTTATCAGTACAAATCTTGCTGTGATCGGTAGAATTCGAAGAATCTCCTTGACAGGGTTTCGCGACGCTCTAGCCGTTCTCAAATCGGAACGTCTCAAAGAAGACAACACGAAGTGAGTGAACCAGCAAATGCAGATTTACTGATTGATTAAAAATGTTTTGAAAAACAATCGTGTATTGCTTATCAGAAAAAGTTTTTGCAATACAACGAAGGTTTTATATGAAAAATCAATTTTCAATCATAAATACCTTTTGATATTTGAAAAATGTGATACATAGTCGATGTGCCATAGAAAAATGATTTTTGTGCACCACGGCTGGTTTTTCAAAGGTATCCGTCAATCCATTACCTGAACCAGGATTGATTCATAATTTTGAATCGCCCCATTGTTTATGTTCAGTTGTCACATGGTTGATCTATTGGATTGATCTCACATGCCACCTACCAGGAGCTTGTTTGATGTTGGCTCTAGAAGGCTTTCCATCTTTCTTGTGAATATGTTTGCATATCACTCATATGTTCAGGCAATACCACAAGGATAATGCGTAGGACTCTTAAATATATTATCTCTTTCCACATTGTGTGAAACAGAGAGTCTTCATTGACAGTGTCCTAATGAGATTTATAGATGATCTCGTGGCTCTAGATTCAATTGTGCACATTTGGTTCCTATTTTGGAGACTAGGGAGAGGGTCTCCTTCTTCAATATCAACAATCTCTACAATAGAGTCGATAGATTATGTAGGTTCCCTGTGAGAATGAAACAAGCCCTTTTAAGAGGAACTTGAGTAGCTTGGGAAGTTTAGTGCAGTGCGTCAATGGGTCCATGATGTCTTGTCTTTCAATACCGGTGTTACCTTGGTAACCACCAGTAGCATATGAATGGAACCCGGTTTCTGCCCTAAGGTTGAAATAATGGAGGGCTATTTCTTTTCACCTTTTTATCATTCATTTATTTTTCATTCTTCAACCGCTTCAGTGCTTACCGAGACTTCATAACTAGAACCTTGTTGGGTTTATTCCAGTACTAGTTCTGTCTCAGTCCGCACTCTTCCCATTTCTCACTTATCTCCTTTTTTCATTATACCTAAGGACTCTACACTAACTAGTGAATTGTCCCTGGGTAGATCCCTCCAGCTCTGGTGGGATCGTGGGAACGAATACCTAACCTAACCATCCTTATAACACCATGCATAAAGTAAATTGGTCGGTCTTTTGGTATTGTTTTTCTTCCAATGGAACCAACTGAAAACCATTTGAAAATCAATTCAAGTACTTGTGATACATGATCAAAACATTTTGTACCTGAATTGTTTTTGATATCTTTAGAAAAAAAAGCTCCCCCTCAACTTGTGCATCATAATTTTTTGAAATAGTTTTGGAATATGGAGGCAAGAGGATTTGTAAATATCAGATTTTAAGAATGAAACATCCGATTCTTTGATCAGCAATTTCTAAAAGATATCAACATCATTTTCCTGATCAAAATTAGTATTTTTCATACTTTGTTAAAGATATTTTTGGGAAAGAATGTGGTTTTCACAAGAGTTGCTTCCCTTAATATGTGCTTCGAGATTCGAAAAGAGTTTAACACATATTAGATGGAGCTTGCACTTTGAGACACATCATCACGTTTTAACCCTTTATGGTATAAGAAAGATGCTCCCCCTTAACATATGCATGGAAAATTTGAAATCGTTTGACATATGTAGGAGAGACGCCTTGTAAAACACTTTTCACAACCATTTATTGAGTTACCAGTTTAAATCCAATTTAAATCACAAATTCTCCCCCGATCACAATTTTCAAGTCATTTGAGATTTGTCATCTCTATTGATTTAAATTGTTTTTGAAAGCTTTTGAGGAGAATTGTGACTTTCTTATGAAAACAATTAGCTGATAAGGATCAAATCTGAGACTTTAAACTCCAATGATTAAACATGCTTAAGTATCTTATGAAAACATGACATTAGCCTTGGTCTAGATCCATTTGATAAAGAACCTTGTTCATTTTGATTATCCAAATTTAGACCCTGCTTGAGTACGTGCCAATTGATTGAAAAATAACTTTTTAGGTTAATGAAATCATTCTCCCCCTCAATCAATGACATGTGTTGTTGATTGAGTTTAGAGGTTTTTTCAAAGAGTAAGCCCAGATGAATTTCAAAATATGGTCCAAGTTATTTTCAAAGCAATTTTGTTTTCATTAGATAACAACTATTTTTCAGAAGAATATTTAGAAGGAAAAATATTTGTGAAGAAAACATTTGTCTTTTTCTTGACAAACATTTGGTTTTTCGACTCAGAACATGAGATTTTAAAAAACAACAAGATTTAAGCATGGATCTGTTCTTTCGTTTTAAACACGGGTTACTGTCTGAAATAACAGTAAGCCACCATTTTTCTCCGTCTCATATTTTTGGTATTTTTAAATTTTCAGATTTTTTTTTGAAAACAATTTATGTACATTCGAAGAACATCTAAAAACCCGTGACACTCTTTGAATGACAACAAAAAGTCCGTAGATGTTATCGAATTAATAAAAACATGACAAAATGACAATATTTTTGAAAATTTTCTAGTTTTTCAAATATTTATGGATTTTTTGAAAGTTTTATAATTTTCTATATTTTTTTTTGAGAAAATATGTACAAAGGATAGATAAAGAGATGCCTTTACTCCTCTTCTTTCTCTTGAAGACGTTTGAGTGTCTCAGGTTGAAGACTCTTGAGTCCAAGACGAGGAAGAATAAAATCGAAACGTTCTCGAGGGAGTGCCTTGGTGAAGATGTCTGCTAGCTGATATTCAGTTCTCACAAAGTAAAGTTCTAGCACACCTTTTTCCACTTGTTCCCGGATGAAATGATGTCGAATGTCGATGTGCTTTGCTCTTGAATGTTGAACATTGTTGCGGGGAGAGCAATGGCACTTTGTTATCACAATGTCTGAGAATTTTGTTGAAGTCAAAGCCATAGGCGAATAGTTGAGATCTCATCCATAGGATTTGAGCACAACATGATGACATGGCGATGTATTCAGCCTCTATAGAGGATATCGATGTACACATTTGTTTCTTAGGCGACCGACTTACAATATTTTCTCCCAGAATTGAGCACCACCGGATGTGCTTCGGCGTGTATCTTGACACCTGCATGGTCCGCATCTGCATATCTTGTTAGTGACATGTTGGTGTCCTTTGGATACCAAAGTCCCATGTTAATGGTACCTTGGAGATACCGAAAGACCCGTTTAACCACTTCAAGGTGCTTTTAGTAGTAGCTTAGCACGATATCTAGCACACATGCATACAACGAAGAAAATGTCGGTCTCTGGCGTGAGGTACATCGAGGGATCCAATCATACTACGACATTTTGTTTGATCAACCATGATCCCTGAGTGGTCCTCATCCAGTTTGGTACGCTCCACCGTGGGAGTGTCAATGGGGTCACAAGTGTCAAATCCAAATTTCTTTAAAATTTCATTAGCATATTTAGATTGATTGATAAAAATGCCTCCGGGACTATGTGAAATTTGTAATCCCAAGAAAAATGACTTTTGTCCCATCATTGACATTTGAAATTTGGTGCCCATCTCCTTAGAAAAATGGTCACATTCATTGGGGTCAGTCGAGGCAAAAATAATATCATCAACATAGATTTGAACATGAATTAAGTTTTTGCCTGACTTTTCGGTGAAAAATGTCGGATCAACTGATCCTTTCTTTGAATCCATTAGATACAAGAAACTTCGATAGCGTGTCGTACCATGCTCTTGGAGCTTGCTTCAAACTGTAAAGGGCCTTCTTCAAGCGATAGACATGAGTAGGATGCTCTGGATTCACAAAACCTTCAGGTTGGCTTACGTATACTACTTCATTCAGATCTCCGTTAAGAAAAGTTGTCTTTATGATTGTGTTAAGAAAAGTGATAATTGTGTTTTGACAGAGGAGATAACTTTGACTGTTTATAACGAGGGATAGTGATTTTATGATTATATGCTTATGTTCAATAATATTACCTTATGAATTGTAGGTTCAGCTTGGTCCAAGTAGGAAAACGGCCTGATAACCTTTTTGGTGAATTAAAGCTATCGACCAACAGTAAAATGATGCAAATTGAACCTGAAAGGTATCAAGTTAAGGATGTAATGGCTAGACTAAAGACACAGATACGTGCCTGCTCAAGAGAGTTGAAAGGTTTGTTTCAGATTATAATTTTAAAGTTTGATTCTATACTTAATGAGTGTTTTTCTTTCCAAAAAAATTTGAATGCCGACATATCCTCTTATGGCAATAAAAAACCAAATAAAATAGAGGCTTAAAACCAACTAACAACAGATGTAGAAACAAGTTTTGCATCTAGCAGTCATTATGTATAAAGACGAGTTTTAGGTAGTGGCATGGGAACGTCTAATACTCTGATGCCAGTGCTGCAACAAGGCCATACCTTTCTCATGGCCAACAACAACAAGAACATTGTGATGCTTCTTCGTTCACTCTGTTTCTTTCTCCCTTTCTGATTGTACAGTTCTTGAATTGGTGTTTTCAGAAGTTTGGGACAGATTCGTATTGTGCAACAGAAAGATATAAAGAGTTGAAATATAAGAACAAAACATATATAATTGAATTGTATTGATGTATTGGAATGAATTGTTTACAAAGATCTATCCTATTTATATCTAATGAATCGGTGCCAAGAACATGAGGCATACCGGTTCTCTAGAAGTAAACGTTGCAATCCTACTAAAACGGTTATACCGTTATCAAAACATTGTATCTTATCTTAAACGTTGTAACCTATCTAGAAAACCCAACCCATTACAACGGGTCGGTTTATACAAAACCTTACAGAATATATATCATAAAAATACATTAAACTACCCTAATCTTTTTCTTCTATAACATTAAAGTCCAACATTCACCCCCTAATGTTATAGACTGCAATTGCATCTTCTTTACTTGTCTTCACAGCAATGTTTGTTCATCGTCAGTTTCATAAATGAGATGTGCTTGATCCTTCTTGCCTTTCCATTTCGTGCATTCTTTTGCGAAGTGTCCATGCTCACTACATTCATAACATCTGAGCTTGCGTTTGTCTATGCTTCCATGACTAGTACCTTCTCCATAGCTATCTTTGTTTTTGGTGAAGTTTCTTCCATGTCCTCTACCACTTCCTTGATTATATGAATTTGCCAATAGAAGTTTGTTTTGATGATTGTCTTCTGGTTCGTCGTGGCTTTTAAGTCTTTCTTCAAAAGCTGTTATTCTTCCTACGGCTTCTTCAAATTGCATTGTATCAATCTCTTGATATTGATCAATAGACGCCACGATTGGTAAAAACTTCTTTGGGACTGAATTAACTAGTTTGCTCACGAGTACTTTATCTTTCAGAGTACCCCCAAGGCTTTTAAATTTGGCTTGTATGCTACTTAACTTCCCTGCAAACTCACTTGCACTTTCATTCTGTTTCATCTTTAATGTTTCCAACTCACTTCTTAAAGTCTGCAAACGTACTTTCTGAACTAAATCGGCTCCCAAATACTTGGCTTTGATCGAGTCCCATACTTCCTTTGCAGTCGAGTATTGTGCAACTTGCATTAAAATATCTTGTGGCAATGTTTAAAAGATCATTGCCATTTATGTGTGTTCCTTCTTCTCATTTGTTGCTTTTCTTTCTTTTGCAACTATCGTTCCCCATATACCATAAGCCTTCAATATTGTCTCCATCATAATTTCCCATGTTGTGTAGTTTGTTTCAGTTAGTTTTGGATATTGAAGTGCTATGTTTTGGTCACGAGTTGGTGTAGATGATTCTCCTTTTGTCATCCTTTCTTGTTGTACTTACTTGCTTGCTTGTGTACCTTGCTTATATAGAAACTATGAAGTTTCTCTTCCTTGCTTGCTTAGAATAAAAAATGATTTTGATTGCTTGCTCTATGATCAAAAAATCCTTGTTGTTTGGGCTAGTTGCTACCCAATTTGAACTTGCTATCTAGGCTACTTTCTACCTAGCTTCTTGCTATTTGAATCTTAAGGTTCGGAACTTGCTATGTGATAACACTACACGCGTCGTTCGGGGTCAAAGGAACTTCCTTTTCGTCGAGCAAGTTTTTCAACACCCTAGACAGTGAACCTAATCGTTGTAGTGTAGTATTAGGGTAAGCCACGGGAATTGATATCGTTCTCTAGGGGAATAGGAATGCTAGTAAGAAGTTACTACGCTAAGGTTAGGGTTGAGGAAGATTATTTTTTATCTTCTTATATTTTTTTAGGAAATTGAAAATTACGAATCTCGGGTTGATATTTCTACTGATTACTTCTACTATCTAATTATCTAAACTAAGGTGTATGTAGTCTACGTCTATTTGTTGTGTGCTCGTATGATGATTAAAAAGGTATTTTCTTAGGTTTTATTATTCCCTAGTTATCTCCTATTGGTGGTTGAATTATCACGTCCTTATTCCTAATCGCGTTGTATTTCTAAGGTTGTCGGGTATGCGTTTATCCCTATCTCTTTGAAGCTACCAAAGGTTAAAAGCTACAAAATCTCTAGGATTCATCAATTTAACACTAAGGTATTCTTTGGGTGTTTAGCCTACAATTACTCTAGGTGATTATAAACTAAGGTTCCACAAAGATTAATCAAGCATTAATAACACAACGAATGACCTATCGCAATACTAGGTCAATTACAATTAGGATAAGAGACAACCAATCAATATTCAATAACTAAGTTTCATATTCCCTAAGCAAACACACAAGTAAATTAGCCGGACATGGAGAACATGCAAGCATTGATGATGTACCCTCCGAGTAGCTCGAAGGACACTCCTCCGAGACGTGTCGAAGCCCTTCCATACGAATGTCCATGTTAGGATTCCAAAATATCCGTAGGCGTCAAACCATTCGTTGGCACGAAGGTTACCTAAGGGGAATTCGCCATTCGAAGCCCTAAGCCCTTCGAGGTATGGCTGACGAAGGATCAATGGATAAGGAAACCTCCTGACTTGGTCAAACCCACGATCTCCCTCTCTCTCTCTCTTGGCTTCCCCGTCAAGTCTGAGAACGTGGGTCACTAAGCCCTAGCGGTTACCCACAATCATGGGACGCCCCCATGATCTCCGACATTCATGCAAGAGTGCCTCCAACCGTGTTTCTTCCACTATAAATAGGTTTTACGGGAAAAGGATTATGGTACGCTCATTTCACACTCATATTTTTACTTACACACACTTATACAACCATAACTCATACTTACTCTCGCCAGAGGTGGTTGCGAGGGTCCTACCCTGCGTAATCACTTAACGTAGTGTCTTAGTATTTCTTATTCTCGGGTTCAGGCGAGTCTTGGCTGGAACATACACCCCTCATTACTTTGATCCTTATCAAAGCCTGGTAGTGCAATATTTTGTACAATTAGTGGCGCCATACGTGGGACCACAACTATTAGTCCCGTAATCACCTAGTCCTAATACCCTAACCAACTACACTACTTTTCGGCATGGAACCGGAAGAAGATTCACCTCCACGGGTTTCTCTACTGGGTCCCACTCACCACAACTATCACCGACAATCTAAGCCCCCATACAGCCTCAACATTTACCACACGATCTCGTTTAGAAACTACTCCCGTGCATCACACCTCAACATCCGCTAACCCTATTCGGATATTAGCCGCCTTCGTTGAGGCAAACTTTGAGGCCTTGGATTCTTTGCTAAGGGCTCATAAGAGCGAGGTTAAGCAACTTGAAATCGAGAGGAGTTGGAATACTCCGGTGAGGAGTATGACGAGGAGATCAAAGCGAGAGGCAGGCCTCAACGTAGGCGGGGCACGACCTGCTGAAATGGTTCTCCTTCCACTAGAAGTTCAAATGGAAGGACGGTAGGTTTTGAAGAAGGACCCGGAGGAAATTCGGGAAGAAGGGAAAGAATGCATGGTGAAAGGAATAGCGAGAACTCCAACGGAGGATACAACCCGGTAGGAAATGGAGGGGTAAACCTACCCCCTCTTCTAGCTGCTCACTTGGGAAGAGAAGGGCGGAGCTCCAGGTACCCCCTCTTATGTTTCAGTGTGGGAGATCCACCTCCATACTCCAACATGAATCAGTTACCCCCTCGGGAATAAATCCCTACCTACCACTCGGACCTACAACACTTACCCTCCAAATGGCTCACTCCCGGCCCGAATTACCGACAAATGCCCTATGGACAGGTTCCTACGTAGTCAATGGGGGTATACCCTTCATATCAACCCTCTACTTGTTTACCCTACATACTCACAACCATTTCCTAACCCATTATAACCCTACACTGTTTATCCACCTCCATACAACCCTTCTTGCATCGAAGCCTCTGGAGCTTGCACACCTTTCATGAAGTGGATCGAGGACTACCCCTTACGGCGGTGTAAAGATGCCTACTCACATAGGCACCTACGATGGGAAAGGCGATCTTGATAACTTTCTCCACTTATTGAAGCGCTATCAAAATGCGAAGTGGGTCATGCGTAGCATGCCACATGTTCACTTACACTCTCGGAGACTCCGCACGAATATGGTGGAGCGGACCGAAGTTGGGGAGCATTATGAGTTTGGATGATCTTAAGGCTAAGTTCGGTTACACTTTAGCCGCATAAGAAGTACACCAAAACTCATCTAACCACGCACACCATCAAAAAGGGACAACGAAAGCACGAGGGCCTTCGTTACGGTACCTTGATGAAACCTTGCAAATTATAGGGTTACACGAAGATCAGAGGATCTCTGATTTCGTGCATGGCCTTCGAACTCGAAGCTTGGTGGAATTCATGTCCACCGATCTTCCCAACACCTACAAGGCCTTGATTGAGAAGGCTTACACCTGGATTGAGTCTAAGGATGTAGCAGCAAATGGGGCTCGATAGAGCAAAAGGCGTCGACAAATTCTCTAGAGGGTCCTCACGGGAAGGATCAAAAAACAAGAAGAAGAACAGAGATCGCTTCACTCCCTACAACAAAGGTTCGAACCATGGACTTTTGGCGAACTTGGTCAAATCTCCTCGAGAGATCCTAGCAACCGAGAAAGCCGCAAAGTCTTTCGATCCCCCACCTCGGATGATGGCACGGAGCAAGGCCAGAGACATGTCCAAATATTGCCATTTCCATGAAGATCATGGACATGACACTAATAAATGCAGGGAACTAAAGAAGCAAATCGAAGAGGCGGTATGCTCCGGACAGTTGGCACATCTGGTCAAAGGCATCAAGAAGGGAAAGGACAAGTTCTGCGACACTCAACTAGGAGAATGGAAGGGGAACAAAAAGGAAACTACGCTCGTAGAAGCTCCCATACTAATGGTACAGAACCACGATACCACCTTGAAAAGAAAGGAAGCGAAGGAGAGGGGAAGCGTAGGGAAATAACCTTCCCTTACATATTGGGAAGACACCTTCGGTGATCCCGTGATCATCAAGGTACAAATCTCAAACAGGGAGGTAAACCGAGCATATATGGATTGTGGAAGCTCTTGCGAGATCATCTATGAGCATTGTTTCCTAAAGCTCAAGGCATCCATACGCTCACAAAGGGTAGACTCAAAGGCACCACTAGTAGGGTTCTCCGGTGAACACTCATGGCCCCCGGAGAAGTACCGTTGGAAATCACCATGGCGAATGCCCCTTATCCCTTGCGGAAACACTCATTTTCATCATCGTAAGGTCAGATTCTCCTTATAATTTGTTAATAGGGAGAAACGGCTATGCAAAAATAGGAATTGTTGTTTCCACCATACATCTGCCATTAAGTTCCAAACTCCTTGAGTAAGAACTGTTCATTCTAGTTACTGAGGCGGATAAGGGTGTATACGGTGTCAAAAGATCGAGAGAGGAATCGGAGGAGTCTCCGATGGCAATTCTTAGTTATGCAGATCACGAGGAGGCGAGTGGTAGTAAACTCTAGCTACCACCGAGCAGTGGTAGTAGGAAAGCAACTCCCGGCAAATTTCAAGGCAAAGTTCATCGAGCTATTGCGAACTAACCTTGATGTTTTTGCTTGAAAATATTACGACATGACGAGGGTTAGAGAACATTGCGATAGATGACTGACCCTTGATGCGGAGCATAAACTCAATGAGTACAAACACATTGAGCCAATAAATCGAGAAAAGGAGAAGCCTTGCCCAGAGAGAAGCGCCGCACTGCAAAGAAGTTGACGAACTCACGCAAGCGGGCATCACGAGGGAGGTCAAATACCAAACTTGGGTGGCCAACCCGGTTCGGTGAAAAAGGCGGCGGGAGGGTGGCGCGTATGCGTGGATTTCAGCGACATCAACAAAGCATGCCGAAGGATTGCTATCCCTACCGAGAATTGGCGGAAGGTAGAATCCTTAGCGAGGTTTCGGTTAAAATGCTTCTTAGATGCCTATAAAGGGTATCATCATATCTAAATGGAAAAGGAGGACAAGGAAAAGACTGCCTTCTACACAAGTAAAGGTGTCTCTCATTCTGAAAAAATGCCCTTCGGTTTGAAGAATGCGAGGCGACTTATCAACGTCTAAGTAAATAAAGCCTTCAACAAGCGGATGGCGAAAATCTTGAGGCCTACGTTGATGACATGGTTATCAAGAGCAAGACGGAGGAGGACCTACTCCTCGATGTACGAGGAAGCGTTTGACCACCGGGCGATTAACATGAAGTCGAACCCTAAGAAATGCTCATTGGTGTCGAAGAGGACAATTCCTAGGGCATTTGATCACCAGCGGGGATAAAAGCTAATCCCTCTAAAGTCAAAGCAATTTCCGATCTCTAAGCCCCTAAGTGTCTAAAGGATGTGTAGAGCACGAATGGGAAGGCGACCTTGAGCGATTTTTATCAAAAGGAGGGTCCCTACCATTCTTCAAAACACTCAAAGGATCGTGGACAAGAAAACTTTTCAATGGAGCGGGATCGGCGCCTTCGAATATGAAGGAGTTCATAGAAATCCTTCCAACACTCACGACCCCAATCAAAGCGAAGTGTTGTTCATGTACTTAGCATCCTCAATGGAGAGTGTTAGCCTTGATCCTTATGGCGGAACGGGACACGCGACAAATCCCCATTTACTTTGTTAGCAGGGTCCTACAAGGAGCAGAGATCAACTATCCAACATTGGAGAAGTTAATACTGCGCCTTAGTCTACAGCAGCAAGGAGGCTCCGATGCTATTTTCGAGCCCATCCGATTCTGATCTTAACCGACAAGCCACTAAAGCAGATCTTGTCGAAACACGAAAAGTCTAGGAGAGTGGCTAAATGGGCTATTGGTGGGAGAACATGAAATAGAATTCAAAGGACGAAACTCTATTAAAGGGCGGATCCTCGAGACTTCTTGGCGAAACACCTTCCGAACCTGATATAGGAAAGGAAGAGTCCAAAGCTAACCTCTCTCAAGCGCAGGTTGAATGGAAGCTTTACACAAACGGAGCATCCAACTCCGACGGTTCTAGAGCAGGTCTAATGTTGGTTAGTACTGAAGGGAAGGAGCATACATATGCTCTCCGGTTTGAGTTCGAAGCCACGAACAACGAAGCAGAATATGAAGCGCTGCTAGCAAGACTCTAATTAGCTAAAGATATGGAGGTCAAAGCTCTCGCTATTTTCGTAGACTCCCAGTTGGTAGCAAACCAAGTAACAGGCTCCAATGAAGCAAGGCAGTCCGTCATCAAACAGTACTTGGAGAAAACGAAAGAGATCTTTGGAAAACTTTGACTCCTACACCATCCAACATGTTCGTAGGAATCAGAATAAGAAGGCAGATGCACTAAGTAAGCTAGCTTCAATGGCCTTCGCTCATCTCACCAAAGAAGTGCTCGTGGAAGTCCTTCCTGACAGATCCATTGTTCTCAAAGAGGTTATTGATGTGATTCACGAAGAATGAGAGACATGGATGACTCCCATAAGGGAATATTTGATAAGTGGTCTTCTCCCTGAAGATCCCAAGCTAGCAAGGAAGGTTCAGGTCAAGTCCCCACAATACCGGCTAATAGGGGAAACCTTATATAGGAGGTCATTTCTGTCACCTTGGTTACGGTGTGTAGGCCCCAAGCAAGCTTCGAGTATCATCTCCGAAGTCCATGAAGGATCCTGCGGTCTTCATGCAGGACCCCGCTCCGTTGTCTCGAAGATAATGAAGTTGGGCTACTATTGGCCTTCGATGCACAGAGACGCAGCCGAAATCATTCTCAAATGAGAAGCTTGTCAGATACATTCAAACGTTCCAAAAATGCCAAAGCAAGACATAACAAGTGTGACATCCGCATGGCCCTTCTATCAGTGGGGCATCGATATCGTAAGGCCTATGCCCGTAGCGCCCGGAGGAGTCAAATTCTTGCCGGTAGCAATCGATTACTTCACTAAGTGGGTGGAAGCTAAACCACTAGCCTCCGTAACAGGGAGACAGATTGAGAAGTTTGTGTGGGAACACATTGTGTGCAGATTCGGAGTGCCCCACATAATCATATATGAAAACAGGAAGCAGTTTGCCGAAATATTCTTCTATGACTTCTGTCAAGGGCTCAACATAAAGCAATCCTGGACATCCGTCTATTACCCGCAAGGTAATGGACAAGTGGAGGTCACAAACAGGGACATCGTCAAAGGGATCGAGAAAAGGCTAGGGCGAACTCATCACGGATGGGTGGACGAGCTCCCTCAAGTCTTATGGGCTCACAGGACACATCCTAAGTCAAGCAATGGTGAAACTCCTTCACCTAACATACGAACGAGCGGTCATCCCCGAACTAATTGTACACACGACCTTACATAGTAGGCTGAGGCCTCTGATAGCGGAACCTACAACGGCCAATCTTCTGGAGAACCCATCGACGGGACATGGGCAGTGCGAACCTTTGAAAGTTCTATGTTTAAGAAGTACTCTTACTTTTTTCTTGTAATTAGAAGCTTTTCAAGGGAAAGCGAACATTATTGGTAGTTGTCTTAGTTTTCATTTCAAGAATGATGTAATCCTCCCTACCAATTCAATGATAAATAAGACATTTCCCACAAATCTCTTGCTACGTTTCTTAAACACAAAGATTTGTTCAACCAAGTCGTTAATGAGTTTCAATGTCGAATAAATGGCTCGAGGTGTGATGCATGCCTTATCGATTCGCCAACTTTCACATTTACATTAACTCTCCTAGTAGTTTTTGACGCTTGTGAAAAAGAATTTTTTTGCAAAGTCATACTATGTAAAGGATTTGAGATGGAGTGGGTCGCGACCCTCTGTCAATGATAAAATTTGGTCATTATGTTCTTGGTGTTGTAATTTACACACAATGAGGTTGGTTAACCTTAGGTTGTAAAACTTACGCGTCGGAAAAATGGCGTACGAGAAGACAAATAAACAAACGTAAATAATAACTAAGTATGTAGAGGTATTCCCCTACATAATTCCATTCAAAATGTGGGCTAGTGCCCTTTACCTAAACGAGGAGCCTAAGCCCCAGTTAAATTGTTTTTGGCCCATGGCCATGCATCCACAGCTTAAATATTGTTTGGAACACAAGACAAACATTGTCACATAAGATAAATTGTCTTAAGGGTACATGCCACCCTTTGAAACCAAATTACTGCCACATGACAGCCTTCATTCTTGTTTCTTTGGAGATGGAGTGGGGGATGGTTGAGCCAAGGCAGGCTTGGTGGACATAGTCTTCTTGGTGGGAGTGGTAGGCTTCAGCTTCCGAGGTTTTTTGGAAAGGAGGTCTTCAAGGGGTGCCATAGGATCTTTGGTGGCCTCAGCAAGGAAGGAGTAATCTGTGGTTGCGAACGCATTTCCTGCCTCATCATACTCAGCCTTTGAAGTAGGACGGTAGCATTCAACCTTTGAAAGGTTCACGGGCTCGCCTGTTTTGGCAGAATCCTCCAGCGCCAAGCACCGTCCATGAAATATGGCTGATTTGACGACCTTCCACATCTGAGCTCCCAATTCATCACTGTGATAGAGCTCCATAGCTATGTAAGGCACCACCTTCGAAACAACCTTCCATACGATCCTTCTGCAGCATTTTATACCTCATCTGCAAGCCATCGAATTCCTCCTTTAACTTTACCTCTACCTCTCCGAGCCTAGCCTTCTCGCCCTCAAGGTTAGCATACTTAGCATCAAGGACATCATTCTGACCTATGAGAGTGGCTACCTTACCTTCCTCCACCTTGAGTCTGATAATTTCGGTTGTCAACTCCTCAATCTTTTGGCGGAGGTCTAACACGGGGATTCTTCTCCAAGTCCTTCTCTATCTCATCACACTTAGCCTCCAATTCAGCATATTCCTGATCTCTATGCTTTTCCCTTTCCAACATCACATCCATTTCACGGCCTTGGTCACAACCACGAGCAACTCCCTAGTCCTGGTATTCAAATGATTATCCAACACTGCTTGCCTTGCTACACCATTGTCGTGCATATCGCAGACCTTTTCAATGGACATATTGTCCAGCAAACCCTTCCATGTAGGAGGGGTCACATGGTCTACAATCCGATGACAGGCTAGAGCATTGGGGAGTTCCTTTGTCTCTGGAAGGCCTGTGGTCAAAGCGATGTGTAAATGATATGTTAATGTTGAAACCTATCACTTTACATGGTACATATAAAAAAAATTTGCTTACCATGAACCTCAACGGATTCATCTGGTAATTCGAAGGCCGACTTCACAAACTTGCGGCCCTCAACACTTTTTTGCTTCACAACTCTTGATCCTGAGGCATGGAGAGGATTCTTCCTTTTGTTGGTCGACTTAACTGCCTTGGCTGCTATTCCCTTTCTACTCTTTAACCTATCAGCTATCCCTGTTGACCCAACGACCAGGACATCCTCATCCCTTGAGGCTCGTCCGAGTCGGCAACATTCTCAACATGTTGGGATGGACCCTCCAACACAGCTTGGGGAGGTGCCGATGCAACAGGAACAGGGTTCGGAGTATTTGCCTCATTGTTGTTCATAGAGGTTGAAGGAGAGCCAACACCATAAGACTCTTCGGCCTTCTCCGCAGGCATAAAACTCAAATCCTCATCAAAATCTTGGAACATGAAGTTTCTGAACGACATCTCGGCAAAATAGAAACAAGAAGAAATAAAAATCAGTGCTACATTGGTCCTATTTACATAAAAAGTAGATAAACATACTTTGTCCTTGGTAAATGACCATAGGATTCTTGGGAGACCCCTCCCAACTCTGGGCAATACCAACCATGTATAATATGGCTTCAGGAAACACTTGCACATCCGCATGATATTTGGCCAAGCGCTGGTAACAAGGG
Source organism: Chrysanthemum makinoi (assembly GCA_910596185.1). Taxonomy (NCBI): domain Eukaryota; kingdom Viridiplantae; phylum Streptophyta; class Magnoliopsida; order Asterales; family Asteraceae; genus Chrysanthemum; species Chrysanthemum makinoi. The sequence goes on along the minus strand of OU343225.1, from coordinate 4,061,910 downwards.
TTCCTTCGCACCTCGTAGGGAAGGGGATCATTATACCGTTTTGCATCCAACATGTTTTCCTTATTCAACAATTCTGGATACTTAGCAGGCACAATAGTGTCTTGCACATAGAAAAAGCTACCTTTCCACCCTGTTATGTTTGTGTATACCTTCCTAAACAGGTTCGGAACATCTGGTTCAGGCCTCTTTGCTAATGTCAACCAATTGCCCCTAGGATACAGGTTCAGGAATCCCCTTAAAACCTTTAATGTTGGTTCGTAGCCGTATGCTTTACACATCACGATGAATGTGGTCAGCTTGGCTAAACCAAAGGGGTTAAACCTAGAGATATGAACTTTATAGTACTGCATAACTCTAATATCAAGGGGTGCAATGGAATCCTAAGATTCGAATGACTAAATGCATGTGTATACAGTCCTACGAAACCTTGAAGAGCATCAAAGATACCCTGGTTAGGTTTGGGTAACATCACTTTGTACTCTAATGGAATAGGGTAATCGGCTAAGTGATCATGTAGATCTTTGGCAGATAATGTGAACTTTTGTTGTTTTATTGTAAACTTGGAATCCATTTTTTAATACAGAAACACAATAAGTTATCAGTGAGAGAGATTACCTTTGGTTTTGGAGTGGTAGCAACAGCGTTTTACTGCGTGTAAAATTAGATGAAGAGAGTAAAATGAGTTAGGGTTTCATCTACCCTCTTTTTATACTCTCTTTTGCCTCTATTAACTACCGCACACGTGTCCCCACACTTACTCTTATCTGGTGAATATTTTAAATTTTAAAATAGAGAAGACTTTTGGTCTCCGGGTATTATGGGAAGTTGTGATTCCTGTAGTGGGCAATGGTAATGATTAATTAGCATTTATTGTGCTTAGTTAGTTGCGCAATTTTCTCCCAATTAGTATGTTTAGCAGCAGGATGATGTTTTTTCGCAGCATGAAGTCGAAAGCAATGTCTCCTCGCTCATATACATCACTTTCGACCGGGGGGCTTGATGATGTACCCTCCGAGTAGCTCGAAGGACACTCCTCCGAGACGTGTCGAATCCCTTCCATCTGAAGGCCCATGTTAGTATTACAAAATATCCGTGGCGTCAAACCATTCGTTTACACGAAGGTTACCTAAGGGGAATTCGCCATTCGAAGCCCTAAGCCCTTCGAGGTATGGCTGACGAAGGAACAATGGATAAGGAAACCTCCTGACTTGGTCAAACCCACGATCTCCCTCTCTCTCTTGGCTTCCCGTCAAGTCCGAGCGTGGGTCACTAAGCCCTAGCGGTTACCCACAATCATGGGACGCCCCCATGATCTCCAACATTCATGCAAGAGTGCCTCCAACCGTATTTCTTCCACTATAAATAGGTTGGACGGGAAAAGGATTATGGTACGCTCATTTCACACTCATCTTTTTACTTACACACACTTATACAACCATAACTCATACTTACTCTCACGCCAGAGGTGGTTCGCAGGGTCCTACCCCTGCGTAGTCACTTAACGTAGTATCTTAGTATTTCTTATTCTCAGGTTACAGGCGAGTCTTGGCTGGAACATACACCCCTCATTACTTTGATCCTTATCGAAGCCTGGTAGTGCAATCTTTTGTACAATCAAGCATACACATAAACAATTGAAGACATAATTGAATTAATGAAGTAAAACACTTATCTTGATGTAAGATAGGGTATGGAACCCTAAAATACTATACAAGACAACCTTGGTTCGGTTTAGGGTTTTTACTCCACAAAACTACACTGAAAAATTCGGATTCTATATACAAGATTACAAATGCGACGGCGTCACCCTTTAATTTGTGACGCCATTGGGTCGCAGTTATTAGGGTTTCGTCTTGGCCACGTTAGTCTTGCGAAAATTCCAAGACGAAACCCTAATAGCGGCGACCCGACGGCGTCACAAATCAAAGGGTGACGCCGTCGCATGTGTAATCTTATATATAAAATCCGAATTTTTTAGTTTTCAGTGTGTAGTCTTTTGGAGTAAAAAACCTAAACCGAACCAAGGTTGTCTTGTACAGTATTTTAGGGTTCAATGCTCTATCTTACATCAAGATAAGTGTTTTACTTCATTAATTCAAGTATGTCTTCAATTAATTGTGTGTATGCTTGCATGTTCCCCATGTCCGGCTAATTTACTTGTGTGTTTGCTTAGGGAATATGAAACTTAATTACTGAATATTGATTGGTTGTCTCTTATCTTAATTGTTAATGATCTAGTATTGCGATAGGTCATCTGTTGTGTAGTTAATGCTAGATTAATCTTTGTGAACCTTAACTTATAGTACCTAGAGTTATTGTAGGCTAAACCATCTGAAGAGTACCTTAGTGTTAAGTTTATAAATCCTAGAGATTTTGTAGGCAATAGCCTTTGGTAGTTTCAAAGAATTAGGGATAAATGCATACCCTACGACCTTAGACACACAACGCGATTAAGAATAAGGTTGTGACAATTCAACATCAATAGGAGATAATTAAGGAGTAATAAAACCTAAGTAAACACATCTTTAAATCATCATACAAGCACACAATAATTAGACATGGACTACATACACCTTAGATTAGATAATTAGATAAGTAGAGTAATCGGTAGAAATACCAACCCCCCAAAATCCAAACCACGAGATTCGTACTTTTCCATTTCCTAAAAAACATAAAAAGATAAAAAAAAATAATCTTCCTCAACCTCAACCTTAGCGTAGTAAGTTCTCACTAGAATTCCTATTCCCCTAGAGAACGATATCGATTCCCGTGGCTTACCCTAATACTACACTACAACGATTAGGTTCTTTGCCTAGGGTGTTGAAAAACTTGCTCGACGAAAAGGAAGTTCCTTTGACCGCGAACGACGCGTGTAGCGTTATCAAGTTTTTGGCGCCGTTGCCGGGGAATAGAATTGCTAGTTAGGAGTCCACCTCATTTAGGTTTCCTTGCTTGATTCCAATCAAGTAAACTTTTTTCCCATTTTTAGCTTCCTCGTAGTCTATCCCCCTTCTTCGTGACATTTGTTAGTAATCCCATCACTTTTCATCATGGAAGGTGATAACCAACCACCACTCATCAACCTACCACCAAATGACCCACCAAGAGGCCGTACTCTTGGTGAATACTCGAGACCAAGCCTCCTAGGCTATAGGAACACCATTGAAACTATGGCCCTGCGATACGACACCATCCGGTTGGTGCAAAACCGATGTGCATTCCATGGACTTCGTTCCGAAGATCCTAATCAGCATCTTAAGGATTTCCTTAAAATTGTCGATTCCATCGACCTCGATGCTACTACTCGGGAGACCACGCGTCTGCGTCTCTTCCAATTCTCTCTATGGGACCAAGCTAGTAATTGGCTTGAGCGACTTCCCGCTGGCTCCATCCCAAGTTGGGATGATCTCACCTCTTGCTTCCTTGCTCAATTTTTCCCACCGGGGAGAACCACTAAGCTTAGGAATGATATCTTGATGTTCTAACAATGTCAAGGTGAATCTCTCTACGAAGAATAGACTCAATTCAAGGACTTACTCCATAAAGTCCCTCGTCACGGCATTGATATTTGGCTTCAAGTCCAACTCTTCTATGATCATGTCAACTTCCCAACCAAGCGATCCATTGACCATGCGGCCGGTGGAAAACTTAGTGATCTCACCGTAGAAGAATCATGGGGTATAATAGAGGACCTTGCTCTCTATGACAACGAAAGTTGGAATGACCCCCGTGAGTTGCCCAAAACCGTTAAGGCAATCTCCTTGCCTCCTATTGACTCACAATATTCCGACCGTAGGATGCTCGAGCTTGAAGATCAAGTTAAATTCCTAATAGGCTCCTACAAAAATCCTAAGTCTTCACGTCATGTGAACAAAGTTTCTTCCTCGTGCGAGCTGTGTAGTGATCCTCATAACACGCGCACTTGCACCAGATTCCCCGAACAAGCTTCCGTTGACTATGCATCCTCGTGTATTAATGGAACGGGAGGGAGATTTCCTACAACACCCAGACCTATGACTTTTAATGACGCCCGAGAAGCATGGAAGGGCAAGCCCGACTTTTGTTGGGGACAAACCAAAGAATTCACATCCAATGATTTCTAATGGCCCCCATCTCACGACCCTAACCAACAAAACATTAAGGGGATGTTGCAACACCTAGTCGCATCCCAAGAAGCTCAAATAGCTAACCTCTCGGACCGTTTTAACCAACAACAAGCCGAGATGGATAGGAAGATAGATAACCTCTTGAAGGCCGTGACCAATAGTGATAGGAAGGTTAATGCTATCTCAACTCCCGAAACTTCTGGTGTAGATATTAAGGACCCAAGTAAGCTAGCTAAGCATGTTCAATTCGTCAATACCATCATCTTAGTGAAACCTAATAGAACAAATGACGAAGCGAACCATGGAACGATACTTGAGGTTAGTGAAACACCGAGGAATGAAACAACCGAGGAAGTAGATGAAGTAGACAATGACTATTTCAATAACTTTCCTACGGAAGAAGAACTATCTTGCCACCCACACTTAGTGCGCGATCTCCGTCACATGTATGTTAGGAGAAGCCCTAGGATCAACTTTGTGAACCCTTGGAATCTTAACATACCATGTTGCATAGGACACCTTTTCGTGGCAAAGGCCTACATTAACCGCAAGTCCCCAATAAGAATAATGACTAGCACCTACTATAATTGGGTAATGAAGAAGCCTATCCCAACTAGGCAAGATCCCGATAATCCTAGGGTTAGTTGCAATTTTCTTGGTAGAGTTAAGGCATTGCCCGTTTATGTAGGTAGTTTCAAGTTTCCTACGGATTTCATAATAGTGGATGATATTAGTACGGCTATAGATCCTAGCTTATCCAATGTTATTCTAGGGAAACCTTTCATAGAAAGCACCGGGATGACTTATGATCCCTCGTTAGGAATAGTGTGATTCAAGGATGAGACCGATGATGTAACCTACCAAATGCCATTTAAGATTGAGAAATTTTCATCACTCTCCAATGATGAAAAGGAACTTAAACTATCGGTCTACTATAGGAATGAAGAGGATAAGGAGAAAGGAGTGGATTATGTTATGGCCAAGATTTTCGGTTTCTATAATGATTGCTTGAACTTAGGACCGGAATATAGAACTGAGTGGGGAGAGGACGAAATCTTAGAGAGGTGCATTATAGGGCACTTCTACAACATGGAATCACCCACTACAGACCGTCATAAGGAAGAAGGTGACGGTAATGAAGTCACGTAGGGGCACGACTTCGAGTCTAGCTACAAGACTCATAAATAAAGAAAAACGCTTCGTGGGAGGCAACCCATGCTTAATTGTTTGCTTGTTTGTGTCGTGTATATTTTATTGATTGTTTATTCTCATGTTTAAATTTGTAAAAATGCTTTATTTTGCCTTTAACCTCATCTTAATTACATATAAAGGCATTTTACATAAGGGATAAGTGTAGGGAGGATTACACACGTTTTCAAAAGAAATGTAAACATGAGAATTTCAATTAATTAAAAGATATACATGTGTGTTTGTTCGAGTCAAATGCTTGTATCGAGTCATAATGGATGTTGTGCAGGAAATTTTTCCAGATTCTAAAGATGTAAATTTTCCAGAAAAATCGCGAAGACCGCTTTTTGTCGGGATAACCGACGGCGTCATGATCGCAACGACGGTGTCGGGAAGGAGCGAAAACAATGATTACTTTTTCTCATTTTTTGAGCTACTTATAAATTTTTGGAATTTTCCAGGTCTTAATTTTCTAGAAATTCTGTAAACATCCATTCCACAAGCATTATATCCTAGTTTAGTATAGTCCTATATATATTAGTACCGCTGATTTTACGCAAAGGTTTCATTTGTTTTCTTCAAGTGTGCAGGTTTAATTTACCTAGAAGAAGATACATAAGATGAGAAGGAGCTTTTCACGCAAACTTTCTTCTTGAAGAAGATGTAACCACCACTTTACACAGATCCTACCGAGCTAATCAGGAAAGTATTAGTTTATTTCATCTTTTATTACCTTCCATTATTATAACTTTGATACTTCCGGGGAACATTGGGGACAATGTTTAGTTTAAGTGTAGGGAGAGAAAATAAAACGGGAACTTTGAAACTATGCTTATCCTTGGTTATTTGCTTTGTCCAATTGCATTTGTGTAATAAACCATGAGAAATATCGGTTAGGGTAATTTTGACACCAAATTTAAAATTTTTCATGAAATATAGGAGTGGGCCATTAGTCTTAATAAAGCGTCTCATGGATAGGAAACGACTAGCACAAAAACCCTTTACCACTTAAATTCCACCCAAAATGTGAGGATTGCCCTTAGATTAGTAGGAATTAAAGCATTCATTTTAATGCTTAAAGTGTGAACCGGTAGTATAATAGATTCTAGAACTTGTTTTGTGATGCATCCCGAGATCGCTAGTAAGACTACACTTGTGTAGTTAGGAATAACTAAATGATAAGAGGCATTAGAATAACCCTTGTTTGATACCTGTAATATAATTACTTCTTCCACATCGGTTGAGTAATTCCCCCACACCTTTGCGTTGTACTCATCTTTAGTACACGATTCCCCTAGTTAACCCCTCAGAGCCTATCCTTTTCGCGGTTCTCGTGATGTTTTGGTTTTCCGGAATATCAATGAAGAGCATTGTTTACAATCCACCCCCAAATGTACACCCAAATCACCTTAGCCTACCTTGTATGCACTCACTTTTAGTTCATTATTGTTATCACACTAAACCCTTAGTTCAATTATCTAGTTGCTTGCATCAGTTTCTAAGTCGAGTCATATCCTTTGTACACAGTTTTGGGACGATTGGGTCTCATGGGAAAAGTTAAATTTGATGAAATGACGGGAAGGGAATGTCAAATTCAAATTCATTTTATTTGCTTAATATGTACTCCAAGTATTTTGATCTTTTCAATTCGGGTCAAATTAGTGTTAGAGTAATAAAAACTCAAGTGTAGGGATGTGCCTATAAATCCCTATCATTTTGATGTTATCGTAGAGGATGGTAGAGTAAAAGTGTATGAAAAAAAATCAAAAAAAAAATAGAAAAAGAGAAAAAGAAAAAAATAGAGTGTTAAAAAAAATACGGGCTACCGTCCTACATCTATCTTTAAAGTTATGTTTGTTTGTTTCAGTTATCTAGAGTCTAGAGTGTCGAGTCTTGGCTTAGCAACGCCATGCTTCACATGCTTGTAACATAAAGATTTTTGACTTGCCACCACTAAATAGCCTATCCCACCAAACGCTTTGTTTCCCTACCGTAAGCCTATCATTACAACCCTTTAAAAGACCTCTTGGATAGTCTTTCCTAGTCTCAAGCCTATGGTAATCTATGTACTAGGACCGGTTAATGAGTGTTTATCTTCCATTTCCAACTAGTTATATTTCATATACACCCGAGAGATATGAGTATCCAAACACCCCATGTGAGGTGCTAGTATGTAATTTCCGTGCTTGTTATGACTTTTGCGGGTCTTATATGTGTTGTTAATTGTTCTAAACTAATGCTTCATAACCTCTAACTTATAAATTGATTGGCTAAAAGGACATTTGCTTGAGGTCGTTTAAGCCCTTATTTGATCACTTTTGTATCCGTTATTACTTAATATCATTCCTTTTCACTTTTTAGGTATCTTGAAGGCAAAATGCTGGAATGACACTTATTCGGACGAAAAGGCGAGAATATACGAAGAAAATGGCCAAAGTCAAAAATTGAGACACTCATACTGCTGGAACTGAAGGGGACAGCGTCAGGCACAAATAGCGACGCCGTCAGACAACTTTTGTGATGATTCAGTAGCCAAATTGCCCATTTACAAGTGACGGCTTCAGGTTTTAAAAGAATAAGGCGTCGCAACTCAGACGACCTAGATTTGATCCAGATGACGTCAGAGACTGAAGGGGACGGCGTCACAGGCATAAGGTGATGCCGTCGCAAGACTAACGTGGCTAAGACGAAACCCTAATAGCGACGACCCGATAGCGTCACAAATCAAAGGGTGACGCCGACGCATGTGTAATCTTATATATATAATCCGAATTTTTTTAGTTTTCAGTGTGTAGTCTTTTGGAGTAAAAAACCTAAACCGAACCAAGGCTGTCTTGTACAGTATTTTAGGGTTCCATGCCCTATCTTACATCAAGATAAGTGTTTTACTTCATTAATTCAAGTATGTCTTCAATTAATTGTGTGTATGCTTGCATGTTCCCCATGTCCGGCTAATTTACTTGTGTGTTTGCTTAGGGAATATGAAACTTAATTATTGAATATTGATTGGTTGTCTCTTATCTTAATTGTTAATGATCTAGTATTGCGATAGGTCATCCATTGTGTAGTTAATTCTTGATTAATCTTTGTGAACCTTAGCTTATAGTACCTAGAGTCATTGTACGCTAAACCATCCGAAGAGTACCTTAGTGTTAAGTTTATATATCCTAGAGATTCTGTAGGCAATAACCTTTGGTAGTTTCAAAGAGTTAGGAATAAACACATACCCTACGACCTTAGACACACAACGCGATTAAGAATATGGACGTGACAATTCAACCATCAATAGGAGATAATTAAGGAGTAATAAAAGCTAAGTAAACACATCTTTAAATCATCGTACGAGCACACAATAATTAGACATAGACTACATACACCTTAGAATAGATAAGTAGAGTAATCGGTAGAAATACCAACCCCCTAAAATCCAAACCCCAAGATTCGTACTTTTCCATTTCCTAAAAAACATAAAAAGATAAAAAAATAATCTTCCTCAACCCCAACCTTAGCGTAGTAACTTCTCACTAGCATTCCTATTCCCCTATAGAACGATATCAATTCCCGTGGCTTACCCTAATACTACACTACAATGATTAGGTTCACTGCCTAGGGTGTTGAAAAACTTGCTCGACAAAAAGGAAGTTCATTTGACCACGAACGATGCGTGTAGCATTATCAGGCTCTGAGGGGTTAACTAGGGGCATCGTGTACTAAAAGTGAGTACAACTCAAGGGTGTGGGGGAATTACTCAACCGATGTGGAAGAAGTAATTATATTACGGGTATCAAACAAGGGTGATCCTAATGCCTCTTATCATTTAGTTATTCCTAACTACACAAGTGTAGTCTTACTAGCGATCTCGGGATGCATCACAAAACAAATTCTAGAATCTATTATACTACTGGTTCACACTCTAAGCATTGAAGATGAATGCTTTAATTCCTACTAATATAAGGGCGATCCTCACATTTTTTGGTAGAATTTTGGTGGTAAATGGTTTTTGTGCTAGTCATGTAACTTCCTATTCATGAGACGCTTTATTAAGACTAATGGCCCACTCCTATATGTCATGAAAAATTTTAAATTTGGTGCCAAAATTACCCTAACCGATATCTCTCATGGTTTATTACACAAATGCAATTAGACAAGGCAAATAGTCAAGGATAAGCATAGTTTCAAAGTTCCCGTTTTATTTTCCCTCCCTACACTTAAACTGAACATTGTCCCCAATGTTCCCCGAAAGTATCAAAGTTATGATAACAAAAGGTAATAAAGGATGAAAGAAACTAGTACTCCCCTGATTAGCTCGGTAGGATCCGTGTAAAGTGGTGGTTACATCTTTCTTCAAGAAGAACATTTTTGTTAAAAGCTCCTCCTCATCATATGTATCTTCTTCTCGGTAAACTAAACCTGCACACTTGAAGAAAACAAACAAAACCTTCACGTAAAATCGGCGATAATAATATATATAAGACTCTACTAAACTAGGATATAATGCTTGTGGAATGGATGTTTACAGGTTTTCTTGAAAATTAAGACCTGGAAAATTTTAAAAATTTACAAGTAGCTCAGAGAACGAGAAAAGTAATCAGGTGTTTCTTCTCCTTCCTGACGCCGTCAAGTTGCTATCCTGACGCCGTCAGGTTATCCTGACAGAAACTGGTCTGCGATTTTCTAGAAAAATTTATGGAAAATTTATATCTTTAGAATCTGGAAAAACTTCTGTAAAAACATCCATTAAGACTCGATACAAGCATTTAACTCGAACAAACAAACATGTATATCTTTTAAATAATTGTAATCCTCATGTTCATGTTTCTTTTGAAAACGTGTGTAATCCTCCCTACACTTATCCCTTATGTAAAATACCTGTATATGTAATTAAGACGAGGTAAAGACAAAATAAAGCATTTTTACAAATTTAAACATGAGAATAAACAATACATAAAAAGATACACGACACACAAACAAGCAAGCAATTAAGCATGGGTTGCATCCCACGAAGCGCTTTTCTTTATTTATGAGTCTTGTAGCTAGACTCGAAGTCGTGCCCCTACGTGGTCTTAATCTTAAAGGCCCATTCGATCTCCTTAACCCTTCTCTCATCACGAATATATTCAGGGCCCAACTTAAGACAAGCAGTGTAGTAAACCTTGTCTTTCCAGTCTACTTCAAAAGCCGGAATGTTGTCCACATCTAAATTATCAAAACCCTCAAACCTCTTATTTTTGTAGGGCATTATATACTTAACACTCTCGGCTCCATTTGAGAACTTGACTATTCCTTCCTCTTGATCATAAACCATCTTAGATTCTTCTATAAATGGTCTCCCAAGTATCACATCGCCTAAAAACCCATCAATGATGCCATTAACATTTTCCAAGATCATGAAATCACACCTATATGTGAAGTTACCTACGAAGACATGCAATCCTTTAACCCTCCCAACATAGTTACTTACTTTCCTAGGGCGAAAGTGGTCCCTTATAGGTTCTAGCTTTTTGCTCATGATCCAATTGTAATAGAGCCTAGACATTATATTCATGGGTGCCTTATAGTCAATGTAGGTGTGATCCCTATATAAGTATCCAATCATGCATGGTATCTTGATGTTTTTAGGGTTACCCTTTCTTATGCGAGGCTCGAAAGGTGGTCTCGGAAAGTTAACCACGTTATAGTGATAAGTGGTTTCCTTCCCTTTAGGGTATGAATCGAAATACTCCCTAAGTTCTTCCTCTTCCTTACTATCCTCAATAATTTCAAACACCTTATAATCTCCATCTTCTAGGTCATCATCAGAATCACTTGAGGTCGAATCACTATCTAAAGTGTTAGTAGATTCCTTAAGGGCTTCCTCAAGTGTGTTTTCAATTATCCTATTAAGTTTCCTAAGCTCTCCAATTTCGCTAACAATACGAGCTCGAAGTTGGTTAGCAAAGGCTGGATCAAGCAGTGGGTATTTGTTTGGTGGGTTATCACCTTCCATAGTGAAAAGTGATGGGGTTACGAACAAAGGTCACAAAGAAGGGGGATAGACTACGAGGAAGCTAAAAATGGGAAAAAAGTTTACTTGATAGGAATCAAGCAAAAAAACCTAAACGAGGTGGACTACTAACTAGCTATTCTATTCCCCGGCAGCGGCGCCAAAAACTTGATAACGCTACACGCGTCGTTCGGGGTCAAAGGGACTTCCTTTTCGTCGAGCAAGTTTTTCAACACCCTAGGCAGTGAACCTAATCATTGTAGTGTAGTATTAGGGTAAGCCACGGGAATTGATATCGTTCTCTAGGGGAATAGGAATGCTAGTGAGAAGTTACTACGCTAAGGTTGGGGTTGAGGAAGATTATTTTTATCTTTTTATATTTTTTTAGGAAATTGAAAGGTACGAATCTCGGGGTTTGGATTTGGGGGTTGGTATTTCTACCGATTACTTCTACTATCTAATTATCTAAACTAAGGTGTATGTAGTCTACGTCTATTTGTTGTGTGCTCGTATGATGATTAAAAATGTATTTGCTTAGGTTTTATTACTCCCTAGTTATCCCCTATTGGTGGTTGAATTGTCACGTCCTTATTCCTAATCGCGTTGTGTTTCTAAGGTTGTAGGGTATGCGTTTATCCCTATCTCTTTGAAGCTACCAAAGGTTAAAAGCTACAAAATATCTAGGATTCATCAATTTAACACTAAGGTATTCTTTGGGTGTTTAGCCTACAATTACTCTAGGTGATTATAAACTAAGGTTCCACAAAGATTAATCAAGCATTAATAACATAACGAATGACGTATCGCAATACTAGGTCAATTACAATTAGGATTAGAGACAACCAATCAATATTCAATAACTAAGTTTTACATTCCCTAAGCAAACACACAAGTAAATTAGCCGAACATGGAGAACATGCAAGCATACACACAAACAATTGAAGACATAATTGAATTAATGAAGTAAAACACTTATCTTGATGTAAGATAGGGTATGGAACCCTAAAATACTTCACAAAACTACACATTGAAAACTGAAAAATTCGGATTCTATATATAAGATTACAAATGCGACGGCGTCACCCTTTAATTTGTGATGCCATCGGGTCGCCGTTATTAGGGTTTCATCTTGGCCAAGTCATCCTTGTGAGGGCCTCACCTTATGTCCGTGACATCGTCGCCTTTAGTCTCTGACGCCGTCTGGATCAAATCTAGGCCGTCTGAGTTGCGACGTCCTACTCTTTTAAAACCTGATGCCGTCACTTGAAAATAAGGATTTTTGCTTCTGTATCATCACAACACATGCTCCGACGACATCGCAGGTATAACCTGACGCCGTTTCCTTGTGTTTCAGCAGCTTGAGTGTCTCGATTCTTGACTTTGGCTATTTTCTTCGTATATTCGAGTCTTTTCGTCCAAATAAGTGTCATTCTAGCATTTTGCTTTCAAGAGACCTAAAAAGTGAAAAGGAACGATATTAAGTAATAAAGGATACAAAAGTGATCAAATAAGGGCTTAAACGACCCCTCAAAAAGGTACATTTTAAAATCTTATCACTATGAGCCTAAGGATTCGGTTTAACTTGCTATGAATCACTAGGATTCGGTTTGACTTGCTATGAACCACAAAGGGTTCGGTTTTGACTTGCTATGAACCAAAAGGGTCCGGGTTAACTTGCTATTTGGTGAAACAAATTTTTTGAAGAATTCTCTTGTCTCGTTATGAATCTAAAAAGAAATCGGTCTTTGCTAATCTAATCAATCGCGTTTTTTTGCTAATGGGAATTTCTATCTTACTAACAAACAATAAAAACTTTTCCTAATTTATATGGAATAGTAAAAAAGATAAAAGGTTAAAATAATTAAAACCGGTTGATTAGGGCAAACACTAGACGTGCGTTCCTTTCTCTGATTCCAATTTCAATATCCTTCCCTCGTTCTTGATTCCCTTCTTAAATACTTCGCCAGAAAAAAAACACAAGTTCTGAAATCAGGATTTTTTGTTTTCGTCTTTCCCTGAGTCGATTAACCTTTAGCTCTAGATACCAATTGTTTCTTTCTCCCTTTCTGATTGTACAGTTCTTGAATCGGTGTTTTCAGAAGTTTGGGACAGATTCGTATTGTGCAGCAGAAAGATATAAAGAGTTGAAATATAAGAACAGAACATATATAATTGAATTGTATTGATGTATTGGAATGAATTGTTTACAGAGATCTATCCTATTTATATCTAATGAATCGGTGCCAATAACATGAGGCATACCGGTTCTCTAAAATTAAACGTTGCAATCCTACTAAAACGGTTATACCGTTATCAAAATGGTGTATCCTATCTTAAACGTTGTAACCTATCTAAAAAACCCAGCCCATTACAATGGGTCGGTTTATACAAAACCTTACAGAATATATATCTAAAAATACATTAAACTACCCTAATCTTTTTCTTCTATAACATTAAAGACCAACACACTCTTGATATGGGTACTGAACATGTTGCATCTAGCAATGTTGGTACTCAAGTTGAATGAAATTTTTGCAATACTCTTTGTATCAAGGTACGTGAATTTGTTGGCGCTCGAATGGTTATAAAGAGGAAAAAAAATCTAGTCTTGATCGACTAATGTAAAGGGGCGTTAACATTCTTATTATAAATAATATATAATTATTGTGTGCTAACGAAGTTCAGGTGGTTAGAGAAATTGTTGGGCTTGAACCACGGGAGACTTGACATGTTGCAATATTAAATAACTTGTTTGTGCAGAAAAATCAACAACCAATTACACTCGTTTATGCAGAAAAATCAGCATCCAAATACACTCATTTATGCACAAAAATTAGCATTCAAATACGCTCGTTTATGCAGAAAAATCAGCATTCAAATATCCTTATTTATGCAGAAAAATTAGCAGTCAATTACACTCGTTTATGCAGAAAAAGCAGCATCAAAATACACTCATTTATGCATAAATAAGTGTATTTGGATGCTGATTTTTCTGCATAAACGAGTGTAATTGGCTACTGATTTTTCTGCATAAACAAGGGTTTTTGAATGATGATTTTTCTGCATAAAAAAGTGTATTTGGCTGCTGATTTCCTACATAAACAAGTGTATTATGTTGCTGATTTTTCTGCTCACAAAGAGTGCGTGTCAATTGCTGATTTTCAACACCAATTGGTGCATTTAGTTTGCTGATTTCCAGCCCAAAAAGGGTGCACTTGTCTGCTTATTTTCTACACACAAAGGTGCATTCGGTTTAGTTGCTGTCACAGCCAAATAGGCTGTTTGTTTGTTGGTTTTTCCCAGCCAAAACAACAGCCATAAGGGGGCGTTTGGTGTTGCTTGTTTCCAGCCCACACCGCAAGGTGTTGGGTTTGGTTTAGTTAGCCACACCACATCCTAGATAAGGGTGCGGGTTGAGGGTGTTTGTTTAACTCGGTATAATAAGAAAACACAAAGGGTTATAGGTTCGAGCTTATGAGCTCATATCCAAACTTATCATTATTAGTTATGATAAGTGTTTCGGGATTTTAATTTGGAACCCGGATCATATTTGAAATGGACTAAAACTATCAAAACGAAAGCTATAATAATTGAAAACGTATTGAGAACAAGCATTTTAAATCAAGTCTACAAAACTTTGAAGTTATATAAATAAACGTGTCGTAACTTAACCAATCTACCTATCTTTCACTTATTTGTTATTTGAACCTTATGTGTTTTATTCGTTTGTGTTAGTATTTGGAAAAGCTTAGGTTGTTTGGGCTGGGCGTGACAAAGCTCGGGTAGTTTGTGTGAGTATTTGGAAAGATGTTACTGATATCATATGCGTTTAAAAAAGGGTACCTCAAGCAGGCAAGTGTTTTATGTATCAAGAATTGAGTCCTATTATTTATTTCTTAGAATTGAGTCCCAGTATTTACTTTTTAGAATTGAGTCCCAGTATTTGTATTTTGTAGAAGGTACTAATATAGAAAATAGTACAACCACTTCTGGAAACACAAAGACTTGGCTCTCGAAGAACTTTATTGTGAACGAGTGACCTAAGGATCGGATATATCAAACATGTAAATTTTATTGTTTTTTTACGTATTGATTCTATATAAAATTACATAGGTTTTGTACTACAGGAACATTAGATTTTGTTAAAGTTTCTACATCCTTCAATAAGAAGCGCATCTTCTAATGCAATCCTTTTGTTGACTTACACATTATCATATTTTTTTATGTTTCTTCCGACGCAAAATCTGATGATGGACCAAAATCTAGTGCTTCTCCGGACACATATCATGGTTTCCGTGGTATATAAGTCTTAGTTTCATAATATTGCATATCATGGTATGTGTTGGGAATGAAGATAACATTTACCACTGATAAGCTGTGGAAGACACTGCTAAAGATTACACTAGTAGTGGAAACACATTACCACTGCCAGTACATTATTACCACTGCTATTAGGATAATTGTTATGTATCCGTGTATTGATAAGTATAGAAAAGATCTTGTGTATATTCATATTGTTAGCATTATACTTATCTTGTAAAGGACTCTTTGTGCTATAAAAGGAGATCCTAGGTCATTGTTTAGAATATGTATATTCATATAAGCTTCAAGGTGTAACCCTAGTGATAAGCTAGATCACTCGTATTATTTCATAATAATATTGGAGCTTTGTGTTAAACTGTTCTTACTTACATTTACATTATATAATCCATCTTCTGGTATTACTAAATATATTCCGCGTGCTTATTAATATAACTCAAAGTATCACTAACACAAGGAGCGTGTTTAGATCCATCAATTGGTATCAGAGCTTTGGTTCTAATACTTTGATTCAGAAGATCTAAGGAATAAGCTTAACCTGCTCACTCAATTCAATGGAGATGGAAAATCAGTCCAACTCTGCTCCAAGGCTTTCTAAGCTCAAACTTAATGAGTTTGAGATGTGGAGGATAATGATTGAGCAATACTTTCTCATACAAGACTATGCTCTATAGGAGATCATCTTAAATAGAAATTCCTTCCAGACTCATAAGAAGACTTAGAAAGTTGGTGACATAGAAGTTGTAACAGTTGTTGTACCTGAGACAAATGATGAAAGAGCAAAGAAGAAGAATGACCTGAAGGCCAGAAGTTTGTTACTAATGACTCTTCCTAAAGACCAGATCCTTGCATTCAGCAAATTCACTACAGCAAAAGAACTTTTTGAAGAGATCTACTCATTTTTTGGTGGCAATGATGCTACTAAGAAGACTCAAAAGACATTATTGAAGCAAAGTTATGAAAACTTCTCTGCTTCAAGCAATGACTCACTTGATAGCATCTTCACCAAACTCCAGAAGATTGTTACACAACTGACTATGTTTGGAATTGAGGTAGAAAAGGAAGACCTCAATTTGAAGTTTCTAAGAAGTTTGCTTGCTGAGTTTCATACAAATGTTACAGTCTGGGAAAATAAATCAGATATTGAAACTATAAAGCTCAATGATCTTTACAACAACTTCAAACTCACTGAACAAAGATTGAAGAAGGCATGGAAACTTGGTACAAGGCTCAAGTAGCTTGGCTTTGATGTCAACCTCTGTTGACAGTGATGATTCTGAAGATGACAGTGATGATGATATTGCCACTGCCGGTTCTACGGTTTCCACGGTAATGTTAGTATTACCACTGCGAGTTCAAAGAAGAAGATTGCTGGTATTGGAGATTCTACCTTTTATGATTTTATCTCCACTCAAGTTAATGACTCTATATTAACTCATGAAGACATAGAGCAAATTGATGAAGATGACTTGGAGGAGATGGATATAAAATGGCAAATAGCTCTTCTTAGCATGAGGGCTATGAAATTCTACAAGAAGACTGGCAAGCCAATTTACATCAATGGTAGTGAAACTGCAGGGTTCGATAAAAAGAAAGTAGAGTGTTTCAACTGTCACAAGTTGGGGCATTTTGCTAGAGAATGCAGAAGACCAAGGAAGCAGGACAACAAGTCTACTTGGTACAAGCAAAAGAAAGAGCCAATTGTGGAAGAACCAAAGGCAATGCTGGAAATTGATTGTGTGAGCTATGATTGGAGTTTCATGGCTGATGAACAAGAGGAAGAACCTTCAGATGCTGCTCTTGTGTCTACTGAACTTGCACTCATGGCTTTCTCTGACTCTGAGGTACAAAACTTTGAAAGTTGTTCTAAAACATGTAGGGCTTCTAGATAAGTTGAAAGGCTTAATGAATCTTATGAAAACCAAAGAACAGAGTTGTTTGCAGCTAATTATACTGTGTCAAACCTTAGAAGAGGCATAGCTGTATTAGAAAAACAACTAGAGCATTATAGAGAAAATGAGTCAAAATATATGATGACATGATTGTTCTTAGAAGAGAATTAGATCATAAGATAGCAGTGAATGAGGCATTCAAAGAAGAGCTTGAAAAACTTAGAAAGATAAATGAGAATGTCAATTTAACTGTTGATACCTGTTATTATCAGTCTAAGTCAATTGATAAAATTTGGAATGCTCAAATTAATAGTAAAGTTAAGTCTGGTATGGGTTACAACACAGTGCCTCCACCACTAAGAGGTGTTCCAGCACCTCCTGGCATAGATTTAGCTCATACAGGTCTAGAAGACTTTCAAGAACCTACTCGTGAATATGTTCCTCCCAAAACTGTGAAATGTGAGGAAGAGGTTAAGCATGACACTGATGTTTTTGAAAGTGCTAGTGACTCATCAGTTGTAGATGAGAATGTTAAAAGGAAAGTAGAGGCTTCTATCCCAAAAGTTGTTAATACTATTACAGAGGAACCTAGGAAACAAGCTAATAAACCTAGATCAACTGTAAGGTATCTTTGAGATGTATAGGAATAAGTCATCAACTCCTAGGGGTAACCAGAGGAGTTGGAATCATGTTAAATCTTAACAACTAGGTAGTGATTTTGTGATGTACAATAAAGCATGTTATATATGTGGTAGCTTTAATCATTTACAAGCTAATTGTGACTATCATTTTGGGAGAAGGGAAGTCCATGGGAATAAGAGGGTGGAGTTTAACAGGTTTCAAAACAATTTACACCCTAATCCACACAGCAAAATGATCCCAAGAACAGTTTAACTAAGAAGTGGTCTTAAAACTTTTGCCACTGCTAAAACTGTTAACACTGCTCACCCTAAATCACCTATTACAAGTGCAAAATCCAAAACAACTTTTATGAAATCTGCACAAATAGGGAAAAGAACTTTTCAAAATAAAAAGGTTTAATATAACCAACAGTGGGTACCAAAAGCTAAACCAGGAATTACCACTGCTCATTCAAAAGTTCCTACTACAAAGGTTGTAAACAAGAAAAGGGGGGACATGGGAAATGCTGTGAAGGCCTCAACACGTTGGGAATGGAAACCTAAAGGACTTACCTCTACAACCAATCCCAATGGTGTATCAATGACCTTTGATAGATTTAACTATATTGATACACGACGCAGATCCAAGTCAATCATGGATTAGGTCCCCAAAGGAAACTAACTCCTTACTTATATGTGCTGGAACATCCAAGGACAAAAAGATCAGATCAAGGCTACACAGATAGTGGATGTTCAAGGCACATGACTGGCAACAAGTCCTATTAGGAATTATGTAAACAGTTGGTTCCTGCTGATAGTTATATAATTCTGCTGATAGTGAGGTTTCTGCTGATAGTGCAGTTTCCTCTGATAGTTATTTTGTTTCTGCGGATATGTAGTTTCCGCTTTCTTAGTTTATTAGTTATTACGATATGCATGAGTTAAAATAGGAATAGATAGTGCATATCTTTTACGTGATTAGCAAGCTGCAAAGTTAGGGTTTCTTTTACTATAAAAGAAACTAGCGGCTAGGGTTTATGTACGTTTTTCAATAACAATTATAGTGAAGGAATATAGATCCATTGAGGATCAAGTTTATTGTGTTTATTATCTTCTTAACTCTTGTATTTATTTTTCGCGTGAGTACAATTCTTGTAAAGGTTCTCCTTAGTTGTTTTGTGATTACACAGGACAACTATACTCTTTCTAGGCTCATAAGATCTATCTGGGACTGAACCCAACAAGTGGTATCAGAGCCTCGTGAGAATCTTTCTAAGAAGACAGTCTTTTTCTTCTCAAAAACCATAACAATGTCAGAGCCAAAACTTTTTGATGCTGAGAATGATGATGAACAAACTGAGTCATCAAACACCCAATCTACTATTCAGCAAGTGGTCACCATGTCCAACACCAATGCTAAATTCCCTTACCTAAAGAAGGACAAATATGAGATATGGGCCATGAAGATGGAAAACAATATCTCCAACATGGATGTCAATCTCTGGAAAATCATCCTTAAAGGCAACAATAAGAAGGCTACTGGAAGAGATACTGAAGGGAACATTATAATTCTTCCACCCACAACAACTACTGAACAGATTGCCATCCAAAGGGAAACCAAGGCGAGGACTACCTTGCTACAAGCTCTTCCAAATGAGCACATGAGCGATTTCTATCATCTGGATGATGCAAGACAGATTTGGAGAGGAATAAAAGCAAGGTTTGGTGGAAACGATGAGTCCAAGAAAATAAGGAAGTCTATGCTCAAACAAAGCTTTCAGGAGTTCTCAATCTCTAAAGAAGAGGGTGTACATAAGGGCTATGACAGGTTTCAAAAGATCCTCAGCCAGCTTAATCAGTTAAAATCTAAACCCGAGATCTTGAGGAGTGCAATCTCAGGTTCCTTCGTGCTCTACCTCCTTCTTGGAGTCAGGTGTCCCTTACTCTCAAGGCGAGAGGCCTCGACTACATAAGCTTTGATGATCTATACAACAAGCTAAAATCTCTTAAGCTTGACATCAAGGGTCACTCTACTTTTTCTCAAGCTAAAATCTCATGTGCTATTTCCTTAGGTCGTGATGAAACCAAACTTAGTAATTGATCTAACTTATGGTTTAATGCTTGGTTGCTTACCATAATATTTTCACAGATTTGGTTAGTTCTCCTAAGGGCCTTACTAACAATAGTTTCTAAACATGGAGGTTGTTCACAAAAGTCTATCCTAGGTGAAGGCTCATACGAAGCACAGGTTTCACTAGATGAGGTGTTTTGTGGGCTTGATGGAATGGTGAAACCCTCAAAAGGTTTATGGACATGGTTAGTTTCTTCCCACCATCTTGAATAATCCGCTTTAGTAATATCAAAATTATTTATGAAAAAACCTAATCGCGGATATAGTGTATTCGCGTTCTCCATAATGGTGAACGGAAGAGTCAATGGACAGAGTTTTACTGAACAAAGGCACAAAGAAAGGGGATAGACTACAAGGAAGCTAATAAAAAGAAAAAAATCTCACTTGATAGGAATCTTGTGAGTAGACCTAAACGAGATAGAAATCAAGCCTAAACAATAACTATTCCCTGGTAGCGGCGCCAAAAACTTGATAACGCTACACGCGTCGTTCGGGGTCAAAGGAACTTCCTTTTCGTTGAGCAAGTTTTTCAACACCCTAGGCGGTGAACCTAATCGTTGTAGTGTAGTATTAGGGTAAGCCACGGGTATTGATATCGTTCTCTAGGGGAATAGTGTCGTTAGGCTGAAGTGTATATCGATTTAAGTCTAAAGGTGAGGGATGATTATTTTTGTATTTTTATATTTTATGAAATGGAAAGGTACGAATCTCAGGGTTTGGATTTGGGGAGGGTGGAATTAGTTGCTAGTCAACTATCCCAAAAGGTACTAACTAAATTAGGGGTCTACCAGTAACGTGAAGCGTATCTACTTATGATGTATTACTCCTTGCTAGCTATCCAATTCTACCTACTGAATTGTCACATCCTATTGATGGTTGAATTGTCACGTCCTTATTCTTAACGCGTTGTGTGTCTAAAGTCGTAGGGTATGCATTAATCCCTAACTCTTTGAACTTACCAAAGGGTCTCGTCTACAAAACCCACTGGGGATAATAAAATCTTACTCTAAGGCACTCTTTGGATGGTTTAGCCTACAACTACTCAAGTAATCATATTCTAAGGTTCACAAAGATGAATCAAGCATTAAGTACACAACGAATGACCTATCGCATTACTAGATCATTAACAATTAAGATAAGAGACAACCAATCAAACAAGAGACAGTAGGATGCAAGAATTATAAACTAAACCAATTAGACTCATTGAAATTGTCACACCCTAATGATGAAGATAGACACAAGCATCACTAAGAAATCAATAAGATCTAATTAATTATATACAAGTTTCATACAATCATAAGCAAACACTAGGTGAATTAGCCAAGCATAATTAATGAAGAGCAAGCAACAATTGTGATAATTGAAGAAGTACCATAGGATTGGATTAACAAACAAATCATTACACGATGTTTATGGACTGTTTGAAACCCTTTAAGTTGCTAGAAAACACCTACCTAAACCCTGGAATCGGACTTAGGGTTTAGGGCTTACAAAAAGTGAAGTTATAATGTTATATTTATAGGCAGATTTTTTGTCGGCAAAGAGCGACGGCGTCACACTTATAGAGTGACGGCGTCATGACCATTTTTTCATCAAATTGTAGATTTTCTCGTTCCGGTCGCGTGGGATTTTGAATCACCTAAATCCGAGTTCGTATGCAAAAGTTATGGCCAAAACAATATCAACTACTTCGCGCGCATGTTGTGACTTGATCAGCTTGTGACGGCGTCACCTTATGGTTGTGGACGCCGCTTCGCCGATCTCGACGCGTCGTCACTTGTAAATAGGAAATTTGGCTACTGAGTCGTCACAAAGTTCTCCGACGGCGTCGCAGTTAAGCAGTGACGCCGTCCCCTTGTATTTTCAGCAACTTTGAGTGTCTCGATTCTGACTTTGGCCATTTTCTTCGTATATTCGCGCCTTTTCGTCCAAATAAGTGTCATTCCAGCATTTTGCCTTCAAGAGACCTAAAAAGTGAAAAGGAACGATATTAAGCAATAACGGATACAAAAGTGATCAAATAAGGGCTTAAACGACCCCTCAAAAAGGTACCTTTTAAAACCTTATCATTGGTGCTACAAGTGGGAACACAATGATAACATATGCTGATAGTCCCACTTCTTCATCAGCAGCATCCAGATCACACAACTCCACTACAAGAAGATTGAAGTCTAACTCAGTGATGGAAGATGTGGTCTACTCATTTGTTGCTGAATCTGAAGACCAACAACAGTTGGTTTATGAAGACTTTGAACAGATAGACCCATGGGATTTGGAGGAGATGGATCTTAAGTGGCAGATGGTCATGCTTGCTGTAAAAGTTAAGAGGTTTGAGGAGGGATCTGGAAGGAACTTTGGGTACAAAGGAAGGGATTCAGCCAGGTTTGACAGGAGTAAGATCAGGTGCTTTAGCTGCAACAAGCTTGGTCACTTTGCTCAAGAGCGTACAAACAAGAAGGCAGGTGACAGAAGGAGGTATAATACCTTCAAGATCAAGGAAGCTGAGGAGGTGAAACCTAAAGGCCTATTTTCTCTGGAGAACAGGGTTGACTGGGATGAGCATGTGAATGATGGTGAGGATGAAGCACCTCAAGTTGGACTGATTGCTGACACTGCTGAAGAGTTTGCAGTGATGGGCATCACTTCTCAGGTACAAAGTTGTATATTTGGTTGCAATGCTAAATATGATGCTCTTAAATGTGAACTTGATGATGTTAATGATAAATATAAAGAGTATTTTATTCAAGTCCAGGCCTATAAGAAAACTGTTAAAGCATTAGAAAAAAAAAGGCCTGGTATGAACAAAATCAAATGGCTATTGAGGAGAAAATTAATGTTTTGCAAAGAGATTTAGATAACACAACAAATAAATTAAAATTTAATAAGAAAGAATATGTAAAGGTTGTTGCTGAAAAAGAGGGTCTTAAAGTTAATTTAGATTCAGAGGTGGCTAGGCATAACCAATGGCAAGAACAGGCTAAAAACCTAGATAAACTATGGAAAAGCTCCATTTCTGTTAAAACTAAAATGGTGTTGGGCTTCAAGGACTATATTAGTCCAGATGAGGTGTATGACCCCAATGAATACAGTGTTTTTAATCTTGTCACAGATGAAGAAGAGGATAAATATAGAAAACCTGTTAAATATATAAAACAAGGTGAAATGCATACAGTTCCTTCTTTTGTAAATGGTGTTGTTAAACCACCCAACCCAGACTCTAACTCAGATGAATCAGATAGGTCTTATGGTCAAAAGTCCAATGACTTATCAGACACTCGCAGTGAATCTAACACATTTGTCTCTTGTTCTTCCAGGACTACAGAGACCCAATCTAAAGACTATGCTAGTTGTGATTCAAATGAAGAGTCTTTAAAATCTGCCTCTCTCAAGCCTTTACTAGTTCATCAAGCCCCAAGTGTTGCTGTTAAAGAACATATTTCAAAGACAGCTTTTTCTAGAAACACTTCATGTTCTGTTGATTTTGTTAAAAACAATTATGATTTTGGTTATGGTTTGAATAATTCTGTTTGTGTTAAGACTGTTCCTATTTTGAACAAACAATTTAAGAAGAAATCATGTTTTGTTTGTGGAAGTGTTTTTCATCTTATCAAAGATTGTGATTATTATGAGAAAAAGACGAATGTGTGCACTAATCAACAGAGAAATAAAACTGTATGGAATGATGTGACCAACATTCCTCCATTTGTTCCCAATGGAACACCTGTGAGGACCAGCAGAATCAATTCTGCTGGTAGACCAGTTGCTGCTGGTAGACCAGTTCCTGCTGGTAACCCAGTTGCTGCTGACAGGCCATCTTCTTTCCATTGGAGAAGAAATGTTAATAGACCACTAAACAGACCTACAAGCTCTTATTTTCAAAATGATTACAGGCCTGTTAACAATGACCTTTTATATAAAAGGGGGGCATGGTGGGACACTGTTGTTAAGCCCTCAGCAGGTTGTTCTTGGAAACACAATAAACCATCTTATATGAGGGGTTCCAAGAACAATAGTGGATCTCATCAATCTACAGGTTTATCCAATATGATCCACAAGGCAGGCCCAAGTCAGTGATGACCTGGGTCTCCATGTATACTAATGTTGTTGTATAATTTTTATCTTGTAGGATGATCCTCTTTCCAATAAAGATTTAGGTATTGTAGATAGTGGTTGTTCTAGGAGTATGACAGGGAACAGAGACAGGCTTCATGATTTTGTGGGTATACAAGGAGGTGCTGTTACTTTTGGAGGAAGAGATGGTAAAATCACAGGGAAGGGAGCTATTAGAACTGCTCAACTGGACTTTGAGAATGTGTATTATGTGGAGGCATTGAGGAATTTTAATCTATTTTCTGTGTCCCAAATTTGTGACAAGAAAAACTTTGTGTTGTTCACTGATACTGAATGTCTTGTTCTCTCTAAAGATTTCCAACTACCTGATGACAGTCAAGTTATTCTGAATGTACCAAGGAAACATAATCTTTATACATTCAATCTTAATGAAGTCCAGCCTGCTGGTGATTTAGCTTGTTTGGTGGCCAAAGCATCCTTGGATGAATCTAATAAATGGCATAGAAGGATGGCTCATGTGAATTTCAAAACAATAAACAAGCTAGCTAAACTTGGGTTAGTTAATGGACTGCCTTCCAAAGTCTTTACCAATGAGCACAACTGTGTGGCCTGCAACAAGGGAAAGCAACACAAGGCTTCATATAAGCCTATTATGCAAAGACTATAACCGAGCCTTCATGCCTTCTACATATGGATCTTTTTAGTCCTACATCTATCAGAAGCATTGATCACAAGTACTATTGTTTGGTGGTAACTGATTATTATAGTAGGTATAGCTGGGCATTCTTTTTGGGGACTAAAGATGAAACATTCCAGATTCTTCAAGATTTTATTGCCCTGGTAGAGAATCAGTTGAACAAGAAGGTTAAAGCTAATAGGTGTGATAATGAGACAAAGTTTAAGAATGCTAAATTGATATAGCTCTATGCTACAAAGGGGATTAAAAGATATTATAGCACTACCAGGACTCCTCAACAAAATGGAGTTGCTGAAAGGAAAGACATAACCCTAATTGAAGCAGCAAGATTCATGCTTGCTGATTCTAAGTTACCTACCATGTTTTGGACTGAAGCAGTTAGCACTGCTTGTTATGTGTTGAACAGGGTATCAATAACTAATCCTCACAAAAGGACACCTTATGAACTTCTGTCTGGCAAGATTCCTACCATCAACCATCTTAAGCCTTTTGGTTGTCATGTCACCATCCTTAATGCCAGTGATCATTTGGGCAAGTTTGATGGGAAAGCTGATGAAGGATATGTAGTAGGCTATTCAGCTCATAGTAAATCTTACAGAGTATATAGCATCTCCACAAAGAGGGTTGAAGAGACACTGAATCTCAGATTTATGGAGGACAAACCAAAAGTTCAAGGTGCAGGTCAAGAATGGTACTTTGATCTAGACTATTTGACTGACCATTTAGGCTATACTCGTTATAAATCTAACCTTTCTACAAAACTACAAGATACTTCAACTAACATTACAGGTTCTTCAAATGATGAGTCAGATTCAGAGTGTGATGAACAAGTTATACTTGTTCCATCTTTTCCTTCTAACCACTTTTCAGGTACCAAGGACTCAGCTGCTCATAATGTGGTTTCAAGTGATGTGGGGTATGCAGAAGAACTTGTGAAACTCCAACGCCAAGAATATGCAACTAAATAAGATGCTGAAAAGTTTAGTTATGAATTCTACAAAGAAACAGAGGAACTCCTGAAACAGGCAACTGATGAAGCCCGCAGGAACTTTGATGTTGCTGGTAATGTAACTGTTCCTGTTGTTAATGTGGTTGCTCCTGCTGATAATGGAACGGTTGCTGCTAATGTGGATGCCGCTGGTAGTATTCATGTTTCTGCTGACCATGAAGCTGTTCCTGCTGTTACCTTAAATACTCCATCTGCTGAATGTTTGAGTTTTGAAGAGACTCCCACCAGATTTGCCACTCCATCTGATTTAGTCAATTCACAACATTCCAGCTCTGAATTGGATGGCATTCATCATCCGTCAAGAATGTGCATTTTGACTCTTCTTCTTATGATGATGACTTTGGTGCAACACTTACTAATCTGGCCACATCTGTAGATGTTAGTCCGAATGTCACTAAAAGGATTAACACAGTTCATCCACAATCCTTTATTATTGGTGATCCTACTTCCACTGTCCAAACTAGAAGCAGGGTCAAGAAGACAACATTTGGTGAATCTGCTTTTCTCAGCTACATTAGGGATCAACATAGGAACAATCATATAGACTATCATCATTGTCTATTGTCACACCCCCAAATTACCTGTATTGCAGCGGAATGGAATTCCTAGGGATTGACTGTCATAGCATCACAATCACAGTTATATTGAACGACCTAAAGTGTCGTTTGGAAAATACATCGCTTGATTTAATAAAAACATTCAGAGTTACAAAGATAGGTCCCAAATGAAAGTTACTATGTGCGGAAAGTAAGTTTGATACAAGTCAAACGATGTTTTTAAAGTGTATAAATCCCATGTGAGACGCGTCGTCACCGCGACTCTATGATATGTCCACATGCATGCCATGAAGTGAATGTCTTAGTTACCTGAAAATACATTGCTAAAAGTGTCAACACAAAGGTTGAGTGAGTTCATAGAGTTTGTGTTGAAATGTAAAGCCTTTCAAAATCGTTTATGCAGCAAAGGCATTGTAAATCCACTCAGTTCCAAGTTCCGCCCATACAAAACTTGCAACCTGTGTGTTCACAACCCATTGCCAAAATGTGTATAGTTTATGTTCAAACACATGATGTCAAATGAATTTACATAATAATACATGACTTTATGTATCAATAGTTACTTGATATAACACATAATTCGTATAGTTTCAAATCGTTCCAAGGCCATTAGTTCAATGATTATACCACGACAATTAGCCCAATGATTATACCACGACAATTAGTCCAATGATTATACCACGACAATTAGCTCAATGATTATACCACGACAATTAGCTCAATGATTATACCACGACAATTAGTCCAATGATTATACCACGACAATTAGTCCAATGATTATTGATATATAAAATTCTAAGTATGGCAATATCAAGTATCGTATGGCTAAACATTCAGTTCAGATAAACATATAGTTTGCAAATAGACATGAATGTCATAAAAGTTGTTGAGCATGTATCTCCGCCAAAGAGTTTAATAAAAGCATTAAAACAATTGAAAATGGGGCTATGGAAACTCACCTGGTGCAATGTTAATGATGATATAATGGCAATACTGAAATGAGGCGCAACCTCTGACCGTGACCTATTATGAATGATATGCTCCGTGATAAGTTATGATGTAATGTTATGTATGCAATTCGTATGATATCTATACCACTTTGGTCTAGTAGAAAATATACAAGTGTTAATACTTGTGAAAATAAGTACGATAGTCATAATTTATCCCAATTACAATTACACATTCAAAAATATTAATCCGGTTCGTTAAGCCACAACAAGCTATCCATAGGATTAGCCTCGTGTGCTAAAACAACACCGACCCAAACGCTCCTTTATGGACTCTAAAATGAGCAATTTAAGTAAGCAATCCAAACACTCCATTATATTTTAATAAACCCTTGTGCTTATAAAATATCGTTTTTATAAGGTTTCAAACGTTCCCTAATAATTTATAGGTGATACAATAGCATTTGGTAAAGTTTTCAAAGCTCAAACGGACTCGAAAACGCTTAAAAACACCAATTTTATTTCCCATCAGCAATGGTTACTTTGACTTTTTCAGAAAAATCGTCCGTCTTTGACCATGCTTAAATCTCTCATTTTACACTTTTAAGCTTAAAAATCTCGAGATTAATAGTAAAACATCATTTCGGACAACTTTCGTGTTTTACACTTAAGCCAATTCGGACCTGAAAGGGGTCAAAACCTCGATTTAAAATCATATCAGCATGTATATTTTTACAAGTTGCTGTCAAAAAATATAAGTTTTGTTAAACTTTAATTGGCCACAATTTCTTCGTTTTAAGTCCGTTTTCTACGTTCTTTATATCCACGGTTTCGTATTAACATATACTAATATATTTTCAGTAGGTCGGCTCCTACATATCACGTCTAACGACTCGTTTTGTCCGTCGAAATTCGTGCAACTGCACATATATTTTCAGAAAATAGTTTTTCGTCGTTAAACTTGGAAAAATCATAACTCCTTCGTTATAAACTCGTTTTAATCCGTTCTTTCGCCCATAGCTTCGTTTTTTAAAGTATTTTCTGAATCTCTAGCCCAATGTTACCCAGAAACCCCTGAATTTTCTATATTTTGCAAAAATGGACAGCAACTTTCTAAAGTGCCAATAATGTGATTTTCTAGTTTACAACTTGTCCAAAACTTAACCAAACTCCCTCAAATCAACTCCACAAGTACTCAATCCTACCATACACCTTCTTAGGGTGTCATGGGTTCCTAGACATCACCAAAAATAATATATAACAAGGAGTAATTTATAGGATGGATTATATATATTTAACACTTCAAAACCTTAAAAAATGGTATAAACATCACATAACTTGCATGTTTCTCAAATAAAATGATATGATCATAACAATGAATGTGAAATAAAAATATGAATATGAATGCTTACAAGAAATATGATGAGGTTTAAGGACAAAGGGTTTTTCCTAATCACTTGAGGTTTTTATTGCAAAACCTATACAACACGTGATACTAGAGTTTAAAAATCTTGTCTATTAAAATTTTGAAGCTTCCTTCTTCTTGGTCTTGTGGCTGCCGAATTTTGGAGAGAAAGAGAGAAAGAGTTTTTTGATCTTGTATTTGTGAAATGAAGTGAAATGAAATGAGTTGTTTGGTTTTAGTATAGTATAATACTAATATACTAGATATTATGCAAAAATTCTTGTGACTCATCCCTCCCTTGCCGACAAGGGAGGATACTCATTCACTTGTTATATATATTTTTTTTATTTTATTATGTATTAGTGTAAGATTTGTGAAGTTAAAAGAGGTTAAATGATAAGTAGTAGTTACTTTTGAATATTTAGGGTAGCGTTGGATAAAAATAAATTCTCACGGGTCAAGATAAAATATATTTAGGTCATAAAAATTATAAAAATACATTTCTTGCAAAATTTGAGTTAAATAATAATAATCGTGTCGAATTTAATAAAACCATCGTTGTATAAATATAACAATTTATATACAAAATAAATTTAAAACACCGGGTAAAGTAATAATATTATTTTTATAATCTTATTATGAGTACAAAAATATATCGGAATAATTTTTGGAAGTATCGGATCAAATATTCAAAATAATTAATTACGCGATATCGTTTATTTAATAAGAAAATAAACGTTTAATGAAAAATGCAAAACCCATGCATAAATTGATATGAAATGATGTTACTAATGATGTGTAGACTAAATCTAGTCTATATGAAATGTCCTGAAATTACGAGTTGTGACATCTATTTGCTTGTTTCTTATCTCAAGTTGAACCTACCAGTATTTCACAGGCACTGGGTGATGAGGATTGGGTAGCTGCAATGCAAGAGGAGATGCAACAATTTTTGAATCAAAATGTGTGGGAACTTGCTGAGTTGCCTCCTAGTAAATATGCTATTGGAACTAAGTGGATTATAAAATGTAAAAGGGATGCAAGAGGAATTGTGGTTAGAAATAAGGCTAGGTTGGTTGCTGTGGCTACAGACAAGAGGAGGGTATTGATTATTATGAGGTTTTTGCTCCTGTTGTAAGAGTAGAGACCATCAGACTTTTCTTGGCTTTTGCCTCCTACATGGGCTTTATGGTCTATCAGATGGATGTGAAGAGTGTATTTTTGTATGGGGAAATTGAGGAAAAAGGTCATGTCACTCATCCCAAGGGTTTTGTAGACCCACATCATCCAGATATAGTCTACAAGGTAGTTAAGGCATTATATGGACTTCGTCAGGCACCTAGAGCTTGGTATGCTAGGCTTTCTTTATTTCTACTGAAACATGGTTATAGAAGAGGTGCTATTGATAAGACTCTCTTTATCAAGAAAAACTCTAGGGATATTATTCTTGTGCAAGTGTATGTGGATGATATTATCTTTGGTTCTACCAAAGAAGCCTGGTGTAGAGAATTTGAGGAGTTGATGAAGAGTGAGTTTGAGATGAGTGCCATGGGTGAACTTACTTTCTTTTTGGGCCTTCAAGTGCAGCAGAAATCAGATGGCATTTTCATTCATCAAGAGAAGTATGTGCATGATATCCTCAAGAAGTTTGATATGGAACTTGTTAGGACTGCAACTACACCCTATGAGGCTCCTAAGGCAGAGTCAAATAATGAACTTGATCCTGCTGTTAATGTGCATCTCTACAAATCCATGATTGGTTCTCTCATGTATTTGACTGCCTCTAGGCCTGACATAATGTTTGCAGTCAGTGCTTGTTCTAGGCATCAAGTCACACCTTTGACTTCCCATTTAACTGTAGTCAAGAAGATTTTCAAGTATCTAAGGGCCAACCAAAATTGGGCCTTTGGTATCCTATAGAATCTCCATTTGAGTTGGAAGCTTATAGTGATAGTGACTATGCTGGTGCTAATTTTGATCGCAAATCTACAACTGGGGGATGTCAGTTCTTGGGAAGGAGATTGATCTCCTGGCAATGCAAAAAGCAAACCATAGTGGCTACATCTTCCACCGTCAATATGTTGTTCCGCTAGTTGTTGTGGTCAGGTACTTTGGATACAAAACCAATTATTGGATTATGGGTTCAATTTTATGAACACTAAAATCTTTATAGATAACCAAAGTACAAAATGCATTGTTAAAAATCTTGTTGTTCATCAAAGAACTAAGCACATTGAAATTAGACACCACTTTATCAGAGATGCTAATGAAAAACACCTTATTCAAGTGGTCAAAATTCATACAGATGAAAATGTTGCTGATTTGTTAACAAAAGCTTTTGATGGTCCCAGATTTCAATACTTGGTTGTTCATATAGGCATGCTCAACCCCTGATTGTGTGTTTGAGGGGAAGAATGTGCCTAAGGGGAGGATTGTGGTTTAAGGGGAGGACTTTATGTTGTATAGTTTTATGTATAGCATGTATATTGTGTATGTATATCTGTGTTGTATGTCTTGTGTGTTACTAACCATCTTGCAGATCTAGTTCAAACAAACAATCATGGAAAACAGATAACACAAAGACAAAAGAGGAAAAGCTTTTATTCATTCAACAAACTGCATTCTCAGATGCAGTGATATCATTACAGACAAAGAACATGACAAACAAGACCTAGACTCAACATCCCTTCATACTCCACACCCCTTTTCAGACCATAGCTTCACTCTTCAAGGCCTCCTCTCTAGCCTTTGCTTTCCCCACTGTGGCATCATGTGATGCTCTCTTCCCCTTCTATCCATCCATTCCTGCACTGGGCGTGCAGCAGGACCCATCACTATGGTTCTTCTGGTGGGATTGGATGTGGAGGGTTGGGGTTTTGGAATTGGAGCACCTGGTGGCAGCACAGCTAGAGGAGTAACATTGATTGACCTAATGTTGCGGGGCCTATAAGTGGGGTCATTTACCTCATCATCTGAGTCTTCATTCATGTCTTTGAGATCTCCACTGGAAACCTCAACCTCATTTTGTGGAGGAGGATTTGGAAGATCTTCCTCTAAAGAAGTGTAGTAGAATGGTGACTAGCGGGGTGGCTCTCTTGAGATGAAGGTGATACTGTTGGAAGCTCCAGGAGAGAAGTAGTTCATCCAGTTGGGCTCACTGTCTGAAGATGAAAGCTCAATTGGGTGGTTTGGAGAGTTGTTCATATTTTTCTGTCTATGGATTATCTTGTTGATTTGAGATATGTGTTTTTGTGTGTATGTTTGATGTTGCAAGGGGTTGGTTTTATAGACTTTTTGGGAATCTTAGGTTGGTAGGGTTTATGGCTTATAATGTTGGTTGGAATTTGTAATGGTTAAAGTTCTGAATGGAGACTGCTGAAACACTATTAGGATCAGAGGAATTGATTCCTTTTCATTGCCGCTGATTTTGTACTTGATTCTGCTGATGAGCTGTGGATTCTGCTGATAGCATTGGGAAGTTACTAAGGACAACGATTAAGTGGTTTCTGCCGTTTGACTGGTTCGTTTCCACTGGTTACTGCTAGTATTGGTGTAAATTGGGGGTTTGAGTGGGAAGTTATTGAAAGTCAAAATTGGTCAAAAATTCGTTCCGAATCTTCTGTCAATTTTAACGGCTATTTTGGGCAACATATCTCAATAGTCAATCAGAAGTATCCCACAACCTAATTACCCAACTCCCTCTGATTTTTGAAATCCACTCATCCTCAAGTCTTTCAACAATGACGTCTCTTGATTACAAAGTCGACCGCAACAAAACTGCATTTCTTGATCATACCAAAGGGAGCGAAATTTATGACTGTATGATTGATTTCTTATTGTGTTCCAAAATCAGGTATGCTCTTACACACTCTCCATCTATTGTTTATGACTCCCTTTTCAGGTAATTTTGGGCCACTGCGCATGAGCGATCTCTCACTGGTTCTACCAAGGAGATAGTGGCCACTATTGATGGAAGAGAATATGTGCTAACTGAGTCCCTTATTAGGACTCAGTTACAATTTGATGATGCAGATGGTCTCTTTGAGAATAATATAGATGAAATCATCTCTGGACTAACCAACTTAAGGTATCCTTTTGATGGCAAAATAATTTGGTACAAAAATAAGTTTTTCCCTAAGTGGAGGTTTTTAGTCCACACCCTGCTTCAATGCCTAAGTCCCAAATCTGGTGGTTGGGATCAGTTCTTCAGTTCAATTGCAAATGCAATTATATGTTTGGCCCATGGGAGACAATATAATTTTTCAAAATATATTTTTGAGGAAACTCCTGAAGCTTCTGGGCCTATTCATTCTGATACACTGGATGCCAATGCTGAGGATGAACATATGACTGCCTCTCAAGATGATAAAAGAAAAGGTAAAATGATTGAAGAAGAATAAGTGGATCTTGGTGTTGATAAGGCTGAACAGGCAAGGTTATTCAGGCTGCATGAAATTTCAATGAATGATAGACTTGTTGCAGAACAAGCTCGGGCAACATTTAATGCAGAATTCTTGGCCCAATCAGCTCCTGAGATCACACCTGAGAGAATGAAAGAGTTGGATGCTCTGGCTATGGGATTCACTGATGACACTTGGAATCAGCTTGGTGGTGATGTTTCTAAAAATCCACTTCTTGCCCAATCAATTTTAGGAGAAGCTTTTACATCTGAAAATTATGTTAATGATATAAGGGCATTGGTGAACCAAAGAAAGAAGGCTGATGCAGAAAGGAAAGCTAAAGCAAAAAAGAGACAAACCTCTCTCCCAAGCTGAGCAAAGGAAGCATATGAGAGAAGTTGTTAAGAACATGAGTTCAGCTACGTACCAAACAGGCTGGAGTATGTCATATGTGAAGTCCTTGCCTGATCCACAGTTGGTCAAAGAGTACAATACTATAGTCTCAAGGTTGCATAAAGATGGTCTTACTTCATCTAGTCAAGTGAAACACTCTTCCTCTCTCTTAGAAGGTCCTGATCCTAAAAGGTTGAGAATCACTGAGAATTTTGAGCAAGTGTCCATTCCTACTGAGGAGACATCAACAGCTGTGCCTACACCCATTCCTTCTGAGGGTGTTCCACATTGTGAGGAGGAACATCTTTCCACTGATAAGATAGAGAATGTGGCTATTCCTCAAGATACACCAGCTGTCTCACCCACAAAGGAAGCTAAGCTTACTCCTGAGGCTGAAACTGTTAGTGCTACTTCATCTCCTTCTTCTGGAAGAAGACAGGAGAGTTTAGCAAGAAATAAAGGGACTGCTTTTGATCTTCATGCCACTGAGAACTCATTCCTAAAGGACTTTGAGGAGAATGATTTAGATGAGGAGGTGGTTATTTGGTCTCCCTTGGTGAACTGGAAACTCACTTTTATAGGTTGTGCTGGTTTCGGAGATTGTAATTCAATTTCTCTCAAGGATGGGACTGTTAAGCATTTCACATTTCTGTCTGAGGTCCTCAACTTTCTGGATAGACAGGACTTGATAGCTCTTTATGGTATGGTCTTAAAACATTATGAATCTCATCCTGCTGAAGGAGCTGGTTTGTTTTTGATGGGTGACCTTCAAGTGTTGTTTGACTCAGAGTATCAAGATGGAGCTGGTTTTAAGATTTGGGATGGTCAACCTCAATGGAAGGTCTCTAGTTGGACTTTCTATTCACTTTTTAGTGTTTATGTAGTGCAGACTTGGACTGGAGTATATCTTTTACATGTTTTCAGATCAGGATTATCCATTGTCTACATCCATGCTGGAACAAATGTTGAAGAAGAAGCTGGCTTTCTCTACTGCTCCAGTTGGGAATGACATGACCAATACAGAGCAGCTTATCAAAAGGTTAAAGGATAAGCTCCTTGCTGCATCTGCTGATTCTTCCACCTGATGATTTGTATGTTGTTCTTTGTATACTTTCTTCTTTTTGTATATATTTCATTTCCTATCTTGTTCTTTTTGTGTAAAAAAAATCTTGTATATTTGTTTCTAACTTTCATCTTTGAGGATCATGTTGTACAGGTGTGTTTCACATGGTTATTACCTTACCATGTCTCTATGACAAAGAGTTAACTTACTATGGGGGTACAGCTCTAGTAAGTATTCTCAAATCTGTTGATAGTTGCTGATTTACTAAAAATCATAGGGTTATCAATGTACCCTGGTCTCACACACCAAACATTGGCTACTCCATGAGCAAACGGCTCTGGTAAAGAGATGTCAAACCCGTTGAATGGTTGACAACTTGCCAACAAGTTGTATGGTGCTCAACTCACCATTTCCTCATAGATGAAGAGTTGGCTAGCCCACAAGTTCATGGCTTGTGGTGAAGGCAGTGGAACACCATGACTAGTCCCGAAGTTAAACGGCGGTAAAGACAAGTCAACTCCGTTGATGGCCATGATGGTTTGCCAAAAACCATTAGGGTATTCCAACACACCATTGATTCATGTTCTAAGTGTTGGACTGGTTACTGGTTCACCAGGGTGATGTCATGATTCCACTCAAGAACCAGCTAGCCCAAGAGTGAGTAGCTACTTGGTAAAGGCTTCTCAAATCTACTCTGGTTATTGATGCTGCTAACAGAGTCAAATTCAAGTTTAGGGGAGGATTGTTAGGAATTATGTAAACAGTTGGTTCCTGCTGATAGTTATATTATTTCTGCTGATAGTGAGGTTTCTGCTGATAGTGCAGTTTCCTCTGATAGTTATTTTGTTTCTGCGGATATGTAGTTTTCGCTTTCTTAGTTAATTAGTTATTACGATATGCATGAGTTAAAATAGGAATAGATAGTGCATATCTTTTACGTGATTAACAAGCTGCAAAGTTAGGGTTTCTTGTACTATAAAAGAAACTAGAGGCTAGGGTTTATGTACGTTTTTCAATAACAATTATAGTGAAGGAATATAGATCCATAGAGGATCAAGTTTATTGTGTTTATTGTCTTCTTAAGTCTTGTATTTATTTTCCGCGTGAGTACAATTCTTGCAAAGGTTCTCCTTAGTTGTTTTGTGATTACACAGGACAGCTATACTCTTTCTGGGCTCATAAGATCTATCTGGGACTGAACCCAACAAGTCCTATCTTTCAGATTTTGAACATTATGATGGACAGTATGTCAGCTTTGGAGGTGGAGTTAATGGAAAAGTTGCTGGTAAAGGGGTCATCAAAACTAGTAATCAACACAGAGCTTTTTGCAGATAAAATAAGTAAATCACAACCAGTATGATGCATATGGAACTTAAAGCAAAAGACATGGTTTTATTATTATTTATTAAGCTGCATCTAAAGATGCAGAGATTACAACCATTGAGCTTACAAACAACTGACTACTCCACAAGACAACTTCCTAACACAACCTACACAGACACAAGCTTCACATGCTACCCCA
Source organism: Chrysanthemum makinoi (assembly GCA_910596185.1). NCBI lineage: Eukaryota > Viridiplantae > Streptophyta > Magnoliopsida > Asterales > Asteraceae > Chrysanthemum > Chrysanthemum makinoi. The sequence continues at coordinate 4,025,606 of OU343225.1, read as the reverse complement.
ACCTAACAATCAACTACCACCTAAGGCTTCTTAGGGAAGACCCACTCTGGCATCACTTTAGGCGCCCTTCGCCTATAAATCATGCTGTACACCTTGGGGCATGCTAGCCCAATCACCTTTCCTCTGACAAGTGGTGAGGATGATGAAGGACCCTCTTGTGGTGGTGCTGTCAACAATGGTAAAGAAGGTGGTGCTTGCAGCTCTCCTGGTGGAAGTATTGCAGCAAGGGGAGGAACAATAAGGAATCTAGAAGCTGTTTCATCATCAGACTCTTCATAAGGAGACACATATGAACTAATGTCTGAGTTGTATTCCTTGATAGCATCTTGAGGCATTGGTTGGAGAGATGAAGGACCAGCTACCTGGATTGTTCAAAACAAAATGCCAAACACTGTCATCCCAAACACTATCCGAGAATGAGCTGTCAGATGAGACATTGATAGGGTTTGAATGACTCATGGTAATTTTTGGAGAGAAGTAAGTTTTTGAGAGAGAAATGTTTTTAGAGTATGTGTGATATGAGTGGCTTGTGAGTTATAGGTTCTTTAATACAAGTTAAGTTGGATTTAGTAAGTTAATGTAGGGAAGGTGTAAGTGGTTGAGGAGTAAATGAAGTCTTTGACTTTGGTGGCATGATAAATGACTTGTAGTTGACTTGTTGACTGGGTGGTTTAGTACTGTTTTAACCACTACCAGTAGAAATTTTATTCACTTCGAGTTATTTACTAATCACTTCTAACCTTAACAATGCTTTGAGTGTGTGGTTTATGTTTGTGATATGCGGGTTTGAAGGATTCTTTTGTATACATTGGAGTTGTTGTTGTTTAGTGCTTGTATTTTTGGTTGTCCACTAACTTTTATGTAGAGATTATGCCTAACAGTGGAAACTATAATGCAAGCAGTGGTAAAAGTTAATCTCACAGTGGAAAATGTAAAACAAAGAAACTTTATTCCATTCTTGAAGAAGATTTAGTACATTCTAAGAAAGAGTGCTATCAACCACGATCAAAGCACAAAAGACAATCACCTAACACATCCTACAACCCCTACACCCTACACTAGTTACTCCATTGGCTTCTTGCCCTTGCCATGATAGTCATGCTTGTTCTTCTGTGCTCTCTTCCTCTTGTTCTTAAAGGTTGACTGCATTCTTGGACAACCAAGACCAAGAACTTGTGGAGGAGATCCTTGGTAATCTTGCAGGCTTCTCTGGTATGGATATCTGCTTCATGTTTGAGAGAGATGTTTCCAATGCTTTTGTCAGAGCCCTTGGTAACTCTTTGGACAAGGAATAGGTCTCATCATCATCATCATCATCTGATGAACTGGATTAGAACTCAAGAGAAGGTGCAGGTCTGGCATCTGGTGCAGGATTGGTAGTTTTCTTTGTTGACTTCTTGGAAGAAGTGCTTGCAGCCTATGGTGGAAAGTAACCTGCCTACCCTGAGGCCTCTGATGATGACTCAGAAGCGATCACAAACTCTATCTCAGAATCAGAAGAGATGTCTATGATATTGGAAGAATTGCTCATGGTGATGTTTAGGGATTTTGTGAGTTCGATTGTGTTTTGATAAAGACTATTCTTTATATAGGCAAAGTCGATCACAAGGGTTCATTGAAGAATATATTTATTTTTCCCTATTTTGGTAAGTTGAAGAGTAAATATAGATATTATCGGGTTGACTTTGGGATGATATTTTTAGATAGTGGCTTGGTTAAAAGTTACTTTGGTTAAAACAAGTTGGTCATTCATATTCTTTGTATTATGCTAACGCATGCAGGTACTTACCCAATCTTGTCTGGGAGTTTATCATAAAAGGTGTGTAACTGAGACACACAACAAATAGTTATTGATTCACCATGTCTAATCCACATAAGAATCAACTAGTCCAGAGCAAATGGCTACTGGTAAAGACTTAACAAATCTGTTTATGGTTGATAGTTTACCAAAATCTATATGGTTATCAACTCACCATATTCTTTATGATTAAGAGTTGGCTAGTCCGTAGTAAATGGCTCATGGTAAAGACATATCAAATCCGTTGATAGCTGATAGTTTGCTAAAAACTATGATAAGAGCAGTCCTGTTTTCATATGTTTTCTTTACCACTGCTCTTTGACATTTTTTTTGTGAAAAATTACTACTGCTAGTTCATTGTTTCCACTGACAGTGTTATTTTTACCATTGTTGATCTAGCCGTTACAATTGTTGTGTCTATAACTAATTTTTTAACTAGCCGTTGAAGAGAAATTGCTTTCCATATATATAGGGTAAAATTTTTAGAAGATTATCTACTTTCCTTATTGTTACTTATCTTCTATAGATAAATCTTTTCCTTATATAATCTTTCTTGCGCAAAAATCTTAAACCCTACCACTATATATCTTTCTCTTTCAATTGGCGAGTTCTCTATACAATTCATACTGACACAATATATTTTTCATCAAAAGATTTTATGGCATCAATCACCTTTGCAGATGAGCACTACCAAGTGGCCTACTTGGAAAAGTCAAACGAGAAGAGTGGCCCTGTTTTTCATTAGATTGTGGACTTTCTAAACACTACCTATATAAGGTATGCTTTACTTCTTGATCCCACAATCTATATCTCTCGAATCAAACAGCTTTTGGACTTCGCTCATCCATAACCATTGAAAATAGAGATACACATGAAACAAATGGATGCTCTTAGAGCCAATCGTGGACGGTAACTATTGATGTTATTGAGGCATCCTTGAGGAGAATTCTCCAATTGGATGATCTCAATGGTATCATCACATTACCTATGTCAGAAATTCATACACATCTTTCATCCATGGGGTATGATACCACTGACAAAAAGGCTACTTTCAAAAAGAGTGGTTTCGTCCTCATTGAGATTTTTATACATACTGTTACATTGCCTAAGTCCTAAGAAAACTTCTTATGAACAATTCAGTTCAACAATGGCATACCCTTTGGTTTGTCTAGCCACTGATAGGACTTTTAATTGGTCAAAATGTATTTTACAAAGTATGCAAGGCAATGTAAAGAGTTCAACAAAAATTTTGATGTATCCAAGGTTTGTGCAAGCAGTGTTAAATGAATTTCAACTGCAACCCCATACAAGAGTTTATAAAATCCGTTGCCTTAAGCCTAAAGTTCTTCAAACCATGAACAAAGATGGTTATAGGATTATTACACCTCTTTTTCCTCAAATGCTTGCAAAGATTTCACAAGTACAAAACTCACCCATAATCACTGTTCCAAACATTGATTACACTCCACCGCTCACACCTAGAGAGGAGGCACAAACAACCAACTTATCTTATTACAACACAGCATGTCCCTGATCCTTTTGGTTTAGGAACAAGCAGTGGTGGTTCCAAGCTTCAACCTAGTCCAACTAGGGAGGAATCTGAGCCAATGCCCCATGATTCACCTCTCCCAACAGTCACACAGCTTGGAAGTGTTGAAGGGCAAGTGGGCAACAAATGGAATTGATGGCACATTGTACCAAATTAGCAAAACAGGTTGAATCTCTGGAACAAGACTTGGCACAAGTAAAGAAGCAACATGCCAAGGATACTACACATTTGAAGGATGAGATTCAGACCTTGAAGGAAGAGTTGCAGGGGCTGAAACAGAAGAGGAAAACTGCAAAGATTGTGATCTCATCTCCATCCTCGCCTGATGATGGTGATTCAGCAGAGTTTAATAAAAATTTGGGAAATTCTCCCAAACAGGGGAGGAAAACAGATGCTGAAACCAAGGGGAGGAGAATCGAATTTGTAGATGAAGGTGTTTCAAGTAAAGGTACTGAGGAAGCTGATACTCAAGAAGAAGTTCCTCAACAGCAATCAGAACAAGCAACAATTGATGCAACTGCAACTACAGATTTTACCACTAATACAATTTTCACTGCAGAGCCAATAGTTCCCACTGTTGGACAAGATATTACCACTGCAAGTGAAGAAATTGAAAAGCAGAAGAAAGTGAAGGGTAAAGCTGTTATGCGGAGCAATGAGCAAACAAGAAGAAAGATTTCAAAGAAAGAACAAGCTCAGATTGCTCATGATGCTGAAGTTACTAGAAAGATTAATGAAGATGAAGTTGCAGCAAAGAAAAATCTTGAGGAATTAGAGATTGCAAGCTTTATAGAGGCAAAAAGTCTGGGCAGAATGGACACCACTGATCTAATGGATGTAAATCCAGTTTCCACTATTCCACCTATAATTTTCAGAGAAAAGACTCCAGAGTTCAGCTATGTACCTACAGAAGAATAAATTGATTTCTTGATTGCAAATGATCCAGTGATCAAGAATAAGGTAATTGACCTAGTTGCAGATAAGTCTTTAACTGAAGAACAAAGAACAGCACAGTTAAAGGATTTCATTCAGATGAAGAATAATCAAGCACTTCAAGATGCTATTGTTTCAGTCAAGATGGGCCAAAAGAAACCAAGACAACCAACCAAGGCACAGGTGATTTCAATGATGAAAGATTATTGTTGCAGTGTTGGTGGCTAGAAAAGACATCAATTCAAAGGAATGCCTGATGATAAAGTTGAAGGTATCTACTGCAGAGTTAAAAGGCAAGACCAAGATTTTATTCCAATGGACTCTGAAGAAGAAAGAAGGCATCCTAAACTGAAGAGAAAGGCCAAAGATAGTGAACCTCAGACATTTAAGAAGACAAAATTTGCTGAAGAACAAGAAGTTCAAGCCGAGAAATTCATCAAGAACGATGATTGGAATGATATTGATAGAAGAAGAAGATTTTTACCCTGAACCACTGCAAGTCAGACATCCTATTGTTGATTGGGAAGTGTTTACTGCTAGCAATTTTGCTCCAACTTGGAAGATTACAAGGCTAGGTGGTGAAACTTCATCATTCATTCAATTTGAAGAACTCATCAAAGCATGTGACAGAGATGATCTTGACACTTTATGGATATTAGTTCAAGAAAGGTTTGATGCAAATCTCAAAGATATGAAGGAAATGCAGTTATGGGTTAATCTAAGAAGGCTCTATGAACCAGATACTAATGATGATTTCTGGAAATTCTCATGTTCATGCACTGGTACTAAATGGTTTTATTATGATTCATGTGAAGTTCATCATGTTTCTACATCAGATGGAGTGGATGCATTCATGTTTGCTGAGAAAGAATACCCACTCAGAGCTGGAACTCTCACTTTGATGTTGTGTACAACAATAAGAGTTCATGAAGATAATGAGAAGGTCAGAGCATTGTTACTTAGGCTTCAAGATCAATGTTCAAGAGCTATTCAGGCATTAAGAAGAAGATGAAGTGTTTGAAAGAATTCCCTAAATCCTTACAGAAGATGCAGATTGAAGAAACTTATTGATTTGCAGAGAAATCATAAGTTTAGGGGAGGATTGTTAGGAATAAAGATAACAGTTGCCACTGATAAGCTGTGAAAGACACTGCTAAAGATTACACTAGCAGTAGAAACACATTACCACTGCCAGTACATTATTACCATTGCTATTTGGATAATTGTTATGTATCCGTGTATTGATAAGTATAGAAAAGATCTTGTGTATATTCTATATTGTTAGCATTATACTTATCTTGTAAAGGACTCCTTGTGCTATAAAAGGAGATCCTAGGTCATTGTTTAGAATATGTATTATTCATATAAGCTTCAAGGTGTAACCCTAGTGATAAGCAAGATCACTCGTAATATTTCTTAATAATATTGGAGCTTAGTGTTAAACTGTTCTTACTTACATTTACATCATATAATCCATCTTCTGGTATTACTAAGTATATTCCGCGTGCTTATTAATATAACTCAAAGTATCACTAACACAAGGAGTGTGTTTAGATACATCAGTATGTTTATCATTATATATTTTTATGATTTATCGTTTGACCGTAATGGAAAAACATCTGAATTTGGTTCAATAGACGATCTAGCAATGAAAAAGTATAGGAGGTGAGTAAATTTGCACTATTTACGATAACATCTGTGATAATCTATTATTGAACTTCAACATCTGGCTTTGCTAAGCATTAAAAATCATTGATGAAGTGCATTGACAAGTTTTTTACAGTATGTCTTATGGTATTATGATGAAAGTGAGCAATAATTGAATGTTTTTGGTTTTATGTAGTAACTTTAGTGACATTCCAATAGGTTCTGTGTGCATTGCTAATGTTCAGTTTAAAAGGCGAGGTAAGTAACATAGATATTGATCTGTATATGTAAAGGCTATAGGATAATACAATGAGTTACTGGACGTTCAAAATATGTATGGGAATCTCCAAAGGGTATATGGGGGTGCTATGATCAGAGAAACCTCTATTAGAAAGGTGAAGGATTTAATTTATCTTTCTAAATGCCTCACTGGGTTTTTATTGTTTTTTCATGATTCATTATTATTTTTATTAATTTACAGTGGTGTGGATGGATTTGCTACTAACTATGGTGAATGAGCTTCCTAATGTGTCTAATATTGAACCGTATCTTGCCTTGCATCAAGGAGATCCGGGGCACCACTTCTTTAACGATATTGTTCACGTACAGGTTAGCAGGATGTATATTTTTCAAAGTTATAATATTGCTAATAAAAAATATTTTCTTTTACACATGAGACAAGGCATGCAATATGTGTGAGTTGGGTGTGGGTAGTGGGTCTCGATCGAGTAGAGGAAAAAAGAGGAGACAAAGTGTTTTCAAAATTTGTGATAGTCTATGCTAATCATCTTCCAATATAACATATTACTGTGTTACAAAGCTGGCTAATATTATATACTTGGATGGCTTGACATTAACTGGATACTCATATACAACAACTCCAGAAGCTGCTCTCTCCAGTGATACATTATCGGCATCACAAACTACTGAATTTATTAGAAAGGCTAATAGAAGTTTATATAAAGTTACCATTCCAACAGTTTATTGGGCATATGCGGCAGATGGTTGATTGGTTTACTTAACCTCAATAATACAAGTATAGCAGCTGTATTCTTCTAACTGATTTGTTTAATCTTTTTTCTGTTGTTGGTTAAGCCGAAAGGCGATGAGATGACGGGGTTACAGCTATTCCGTTTTTGGCACACTTCCAGAAGGTTAGTTGCTTCTAAATGAATAATATTCGTTGTTTTTATAAGCATTTCGTTTTTTAGTTTCATGTTGGTCTCTTCAAATTCGTACCTGCTTTAAACAATCTCACGCTTTTTTCTTGCTTTACAGGGCCACTCAAAGAGTATAAATACTTTGGTCAATGCGACCAGGTATGCTCTCATTATCATGCCTTTTTTTATATGAGGAAAGAATTACGCGTCTATATGGGGCTCACTAATTCAACTGAAGCATATAATGAATATCTACAAAGTGGGAAAAAGCTTCTTTCAGGTTTATGGGATGAAATTTTGGAAGGCTTGAAATATGTCTAACAAGAAATGGTGCATCTTAAGAAGACCCAACCAAGCCTCTCAATCATATATGTCACACTAATCTTTACATAATTGTACAACTTTAAATTACGACAGAAAGCATTTCGGGCCAACCTGCCTTAGAACCACCCATATTGCCACCTATATTCTTTAAGAATTCATCATCTCATTAGTCTGTGATAGTAGTATGTGACGGAGTGTACTAAATTTGCGTTCTCATATTTTTTTCAGTCACTTTATCTTGCTGGATCTATTGATGTCAATGACAAGCAAATGGAACAATGGAACAACACTCCACCGCCGCTATATCTGTGGAGTCACCAAGATTGGAATACTAAGCAAAAACATATTGCTCAGCGACAAGGCCATATACCCAATGTACAAGGAACATTTCAATCTAATGAAAAGATGCTAGAAGTGGGTTTTGAAACTGTAAATAATGAGATATCAAATGACCTTTCTACCACTGTCATTGATGTTCCCGTTATTAATGAAGTTGAAGATCTCTAAAAGAAGACAGATACAGCAAGACCTAACAAGAAGAAAAGTAAAAGAAGGAAACCTGGCCTACGATAATGGTGGACTGAAAATTAAAAACATGCCCATTAAGGAGAATCCTGGTCATGATTCAAGCAAGAAAAACAGTCATAATCAAGAATTGAAAATTAAGAAACGTGAAAATATTAATTCTCAGGAAAGAGAGGCTTAGAAACATGACAAAACTAATGTTCCCTCTCATGATATTCAAAGTCAGAAACTTGAAAACAAGAATCACAAAGGTAAAGAAAAAATCGATGGATCAAACGTCAATTACACTATCATGAACCAATGTGGTCGTGTTGGTAACAAACCACTACAACCAACTAACTCTCATGATGGGCGTTTGACATCCGATAAATCGTTACAAACTTCAGCTTCAATTGACATAAACAAGAGAGCTACTCGAAGTGTTGCTAGACGTCCACTTGATGAAATTACACAAAGTAACATGTTCTATATCTTTTATACTTATTTTTATGCAGTCTTCCTTATATTTTCATAATATAAATCATCCTTATCACTTTATAGTTTTATTCTTTAAAATAGTGCCCATTGTTAATATTTATTTAGTTTTGAAAATTCTTTGTTGCGACGAGGAGGGAAAATACGCAAAATCAACTACTTTAACCATTAATAACTAACATTCCCATTTAAGCTACTTTAAAGAAGCGTTGTTTCCTATTTGACTAAATTCAAATAAGCTACTTTAACCATGAATAACTAACACTCCCATTTAAGGGTTTTTTTAGCCAAATATTATCAATTACTTCGACATCATGTTACATTTTTTGTACACTAAAAAACATATGTTCTCATTTAACAATGCTATATGTTCTCATTTAACAATGCTATTTCCGCTTACGCAAATGCAAAGACTTTTTAAAGAGTAGCTACTTTCAAAATATAAAATACAATACAAAATTCTTACATACAAATAATTACTACTTAACATGTATTTCAAATATAAAGAATGTGATCAGAATAATAACAAAACACCAAAAACCAATTAAAAAACAAAAATGACAAAACAATTTCAGTATACAATAACACCATCAAATCAAAAAATAAAACTTAAACATAGATAAATATAATTTAAACAATAAAAAAAAACACCATGCGTGAGTAACAATTTCCCATTATCCAACACCATAACAAGTAAAATTATAACATATGCCCGCCCACTAAAAAGTTTAAATTAAACGGTTAAGAACTATAATTGATGTTACCATAATCCATAAAATGGTTAAAAGGAGATAACTACTTTCTAACATTTTGCTATATTCAATATTAATCATGAAAACCTTTTACATTTGATAATATTATTAACATTTATTATTAGTATTACTTTTAATTACTTTTTAGTATATATTTGATCCACAAAATCATAAAAATAAAAACCACAAGTCATACCCGTCCATCGGACGGGTTTTGACACTAGTGTATATATATATATATATATATATATATTGAAAACTTAAAAATTGGTTTTAAGAAAAATTGAATTTTTACAAAAAGGTTTTTAAGGCTTGAAATAGGATTTTTGGTTTAATGAGCATTTTGGTCATTTTGGGTATCGGGGACGGGTAAAATTGTAATTTTGGGTAGAGGGTATGGTTTTGAGTTTGGTTCCCCCTGCTCACTCTCAGAACATGTCCCGGGCTCCAGAAATGTAGAAAATCACTTCCCGGCTACGTCTTCACTGCACTTTTTCCAGTTTCAGCTCGATTTTGCCCGTTTTCGCTATGTTTTCAATCCTTTTGTACCTAAAAGACATAAAACACACTCCAAGGATATTTGTGACATATTTTGATCGTATTTGGGTGTTTCTATTCATTTTTGAGGTCTTAGGCGGGTAAAAATTATGAGTGAATAAGCACTTATCAAATCCCCCCACACTAGGCAATTGCTAGTCCCCAGCAATCAATCATATGAACTAATGAAAGAATCAAGATAACCCAGAATATCCCATTTCGACTTTTTTATTTGATGCGAGAAATTTAAACTAGACTGAAAGTAAACAACATGCTTGATTATCAAAAAATAAGTGGTATCATGGAACGGGATTCACACAAAATGGGTGTCTCTAGGGAATTGAATCGTCATCCTCTTTTTTAATACTCCCAACTAAGTCTAAACTTATTGTGCAAATGTTTTTGTAAAATGATAACTCTACTTATACAAATAATCTATGTAAGTCGAGACTTAACTTTTTTACTCCCACAGTTTATACAATTTAAGTTTGTGTGCTCATTTTCAAAAGTTTGACCATTGAAATCGACCTTGCTATGGTTTATATCCACTTAACTCAAATATTAACTCACCGGAAACTATGAAAGTCTAAGGATCGAAAAGGCCTTTTCCATGAAGCGGCTTTCTTCTCGGCACATCCCAAACCAGTTGGCTTTAGGTGACCGTGCTTTTGACACCTCACGGAGAATAGTACCGGAATTAGCGGGAATTCGATTCCAAAGATTTTTGAGGCTACCGTTAAGTTAAGACTAAACCTAAATGGATATCAACCTCAGCTTGTCCTTTTAAGGAGGCTAGGATTTCACCCTCGAGAATAGTATCGGAGCTTTCGGGGTCTTTGATTTCGAGATTTTCTAAATCACTGTCAAACTTTTAAACAACTTTGACGAATCCTAGTTCAACTTCCGATTTAAATTTAAGAAAAAACAAGTTTCGCACATTTATTCATAAGCAACTTAATCCTTTTATTCAATGAACTCATATTTTTTCATTTTTCATTTTTCTCACTTTTTTTTCACTTTAACTTGCAATTTACTTTTGCATCATTCAAGCACTTTTACGATACTTTCATTTTGCAACATTATTCATATTTTAAGAAAGTATGCTTTTCCAAAAATTTAAATAAAAAGTTGAACTTGAGCTCTATATCAATTTTGCTTAAAAACTTTTTTGTTGTAACAAGACAATTTGAATGTTCAAAAGTTTGACAACGAGCACGTATTTTAGCCCGTTAAGTTATCTTCTGAGAGAAAAAACCATAGATTACTTATATAGGCTCTAAAGAGAACCAACTACTCTACGCTTAGCATTTTCATTTGCACAACTTGTAAAAACTTAGCCTAATTGTTAAGAGAGCAGCTAGATCAACACTCTAGTAGAGTCGGGATTCCCTTTGTTCTAACCTAATTAAGACTAATCTACCATTAATACCCAAGCATTAACGCTTTATTTTCGTGCAAAGCACTTCTTTTTGTTGCAAAATTTTTTAAATTTTGGCAAAAACGGGGGTGCTAGGGACTAAAGGGTACAAATGTGACAAAATTTGACAGAATTCCCCCCCCCCTCCCCCCACACTTAGAACTGAATATTGCCCTCAATATTCAAAGTCTCGGCCGAAGCCGATACTATCGAACGAAAAAAGGTAATACCACTAACCAAGTGTGTGGACGAAATCGCTTATTTTACACAAAAAGGATTTCTTTGAAAACATATCCCCGTGATAAACGCAGCAAAATTGATCGGATATTGGGCGGCTGGATTGAAAACAGGCGCATCAATCATCACGAGCAAAGGGATTCCTGAAAACATGAGTAAACACACAAGAAGCAAACACCGTGGAGGTTTCCCCCCACACTTAGTCGTTAGAAAGTAGAAAGAAGTCAGAAACATGGGTAGTCACCCATGAAATGCTACTGCTTTTGTTAACCGAGTCGCTAGCTTAACTCGAACCCAAATTCATTGGTCCATGGGGAAAAAATCTCCATCGGACTTCCATTAAAATGGTTTGGATAAACATTGAATGTGCTGAAAGTTCCACTCTGATGAGATACATTCGGCTCAAAAGAATGAGAAATGTCGGGGTCAAAGATGGTATCTTCACTCCCGTAGGAGTTAAGATATGGAGAAGTAACGGGATGAGAAAGCAAAGTGTCAATTTCTTGACAACGGGTGGGATGGGTGGACAAAAGATTAGATTAAGGAACATTAACAGAATGTTCAGAAATCTTATCCACCACTATAGAAGTTACAACATCCGTATTGGACTTTTGAAAATCCTGAGAGTGAACTCCCTTGAAAGGTAAGATACCGGATTTGAAAACTTTGTCCCCTGAGAGAATGAAACGCAAGTATCAACCACGGTAAAATCCTCAAGGGTAGATGAGTTACTCATAAATTACAGAGGATGCGGAGCATTTTGCTCAAAAAGCTCATCCTCAATTCTCAGAGGAAGAGGATCGATGTGAGCGAGTTCACCGGCGAACTCCTCATGGAAAAGTCTACTCCTTTCGGTAGGAGGAAGACATTCAAGTGTGAACGAATCATACTCAGGAAGAGAAAGATGAAAAGTGGGAATGCCACTACTATCCTTTTCAGCATGATCGTCATCAAATCGGATATTAAATATCCTCGAGTGTTTTTCAGTACAAAAGATTGAAAATAGCGGAAATCGGCTGGAATCGAAAAGTGTAGTGAAGATGTAGCCGTGAAGTGATTTTCTATATTTCGAGCCGTGGACACGTCGAGAGTGAGTAGGAACCAAACTCAAAACCATATTTTTCTACAAATTTACTATCTTCGACATTTCAAAATATTGTGTAAAATTATTTCAAGCCTTAAAAACCATTTTGTAAAAATATAATTTTTCTTAAAACCAATTTTTAAGTTTTCAAAAAAAATTGAATTTTTACAAAATGGTTTTTCAGGCTTGAAATAGGATTTTTGGTTTAAAGAGCATTTTGGTCATTTTGGGTATCAGGGACGGGTAAAATGGTAATTTTGGGTAGAGGGTGTGGTTTTGAGTTTGGTTCCCCTTACTCACTCTTAGAACGTGCCCCGGGCTCTAGAAATGTAGAAAATCACTTCTCGGCTACGTCTACACTGCACTTTTTCCGCCAGCTGATTTTGCCCGTTTTCGCTCTGCTTTTCAACTTTTGTACCGAAAGACATAAAAGATAACTCGAGGATATTTGTGATATATTTTGATCGTATTTTGGTGTTTTTAGTCATTTTTGAGGTCTTAGGCGGGTAAAAATAATGAGTGATTAAGCACTCATCAGTCGCCTCGCACTGTCGAGTCGGAAACCCAGGTATACCCAAAAAATGGAAAACGGTGCAAGTTCTGAGCTTTTTAGTGTCTAAACAAGGGAAGAGCAAAAGATGCAAGTCTTTGGACTCTAGTTCAGGATTCAACACGTAGCAGTCTGTAGAGGGTGGTTGCGATTTGAATTTAGAAGATGAAGACGACGAAAATGAGGATTTTCAGGAAGTTCGACGTCCGATGGGCATGGAACGGTCAAAAGCGTTGAAGAAGAAAGGGTCTCAAGATCATCGTGTAGTGCGTGATATGCGACCAAGGAAGAGTTAGTTAGGTTGATGGTCAACGAATATACATCTTCCACGAGACTTTCAACGCAGAAGGCTATCGACCATGGAAGCGTTTGTGGAGCTCAATCGATAAGAATTGAGACTTAAAGAGATGGAGCAACTTCTACAAGACGAAATTTTCTATTTCCAGCCATTGCATAACTTGACTCCAGAACAACGTGAAGAGATCGAGATGTAAAGGCATGTGATAAAGGCGAGGTGGAATTTTCCATTTTAGTTTACGTGTTTTATTATCTATGTAAAGTTTATGTTTTTAATTACGTATTGTATTTTTAATTACGTATGTCTTATGTTTTTAATTTGTGTAATGCTTTTATAAAGGGAAAATTACAAATAGACCGTCGCCCACTTGATAATTCACTATTTGGACCTTCAATTTCGTTTATTCAAAAATAGATCGGGCGACTGAGCAACCCATTCATGCATCCGACAAGTGTCCCAAGTACATGCCAAGTGGCGGCTTATTGTTGGTGGTTATATAAGTTGCCTTGTCGCCCCGGTCTATTTTTGAATAAAGTCAATGGTGATCCAAAAATTTATTAAACACTGTTTTGACTGGTTTAGTTTTGTAAATTTCCCTTTTATAAATTTAATAAATAAATGTTTTAGTTTTAAGTAAAAAATGTGTTAAAATGTGAAATTGTGTGAAATTATTGGGAGTGAAAAGTGAGATGGTGGTGAAGGAGAGAAAAACCTAATATGACGTTAAGTTAGAAGGTGAAATAGTGTGAGGATTGAGGGTAGTCTTAGAGAGGTGATTTGTACACTTCATAAAATGATTGGTACACTCAAATTTATTGTGTTTGGACATTTATATCATCCCAAATACCCTTACATTTCACATTGTGAGAGTATATATGTCTAAACACAATAAATTTGAATGTACTAATCATTTTGTGAAGTATACAAATCATCACCTGTGGTCTTACGGCTGTTAGCCTGTTAGGGTGGTGGCAACCATGCCTAATAAAACTTTTCATGCCTAATCACCCACCAATAATATCCTTCCAACTCATCTCATACATATCTCATATCTAACAATAGATTTTTTGTGACAACCATGCCTAACCCATACCTCACATTCATTAATATAAAATGAAGCAATATGATTGGTTAGAATTAATATAACACACAAACACATGACAAGGCCCACTCGATTAGTTAATGTTGCTTTCGATGTAGAATCGGCAACCTTTGCCGATTATCTTCATTTTGACACCACACCGAATGAAGCCTAACAAGAGGCAATGGAATCCTTGATCGGCATGTTTATTGCCGATTCCATGCCTAACTCAGTTGCCACCACCCTTGCTGTATTTTCTTGGTATGTGATTTTTTGGCACGTTTTTACTGTTTCAACTTTATAATGTTGACTTTTGTTTTGTAGTCGTTGCATGTGAACTTGGTTTTTATTTGTATTATTGGTTGTGACATGACAGTAAGTTAGGCTAGGCACAATAAGGGTGACAACTTACTGGGTTGTCAAGGTTGCTGAGGGTCGTCTTTGTTGTGGCTTCAAGGTCGTCGAAGGTTGTTGGTTATGGTTTTGGGTAGAGGGTCGTCCAGACAACCCAGGTTGTGTGGCTGTTTGTGTGTGTGTTTTAATAATCAAAATGTATTTTTGTGAGATATGTTTTTTATAGTGTAGGTCGCTTTATTGTCACTAAAAGGTTATATGTGGGTTACATGAGAGAGAAAGCTGATGTGGCAAGAAAAATGAGGTTTGATGAGGGTTGTTATTGGGGGTAGCCTTAGAGGTTAATGAATTTTGTATGTCAGAATTGCTTTTGCAAGGCACGAAAGCTTGTATATGAAAAATAAAAATGGTTGTAATTTAACTAGTTCATATGACAAAAGTTCAGTCAATGTGTTGCGAAAGTTAGAATATCATCGTCTTTATAGAGTAAATTAGACCGTTCACTTTTGTGGTTTGCATTAACTGCAACTTATCATTCCTTGAACAAAAAAAATATACCGCTTGTCCTTAACTGCGAAATTTTATACGATGTTGGTCTTTCACTTTAAAAGCTTTCACTAACGCTCGTTAATCTCTCATATGCCTTGCTCATAAAGGTAAAATAGTCATTTTGTCCTTAACTTCATCTACTTCATTTTTTTTGTTAATAGTCAGTTTGTGCTTAACTTCATCTACTTCATTTGTATTGTCCTTGAACTTTTAATTTTCTCAAACTCAAATTCATGAAAAAACACTAAAAAAACAAAGATGCTAATTTCACATATTCATACTACATGCATCATCAAAACTAAATCAAAATAACAATACCAAAATCACTTTTATAACTTTTTAAAAGACGCATTTTTTATGTGAACCATTTAATATACTAGATTACCAAAACCAATCGAGCCACATGTATTTTTATCAAAATGGACTTTCGGCGAAGCCTGTTAGATATACGACACCGCTAATCAACAACTCAAGTAGTTTATCACGTTCAACTAGTGGGCATAAATTAAATAGACACGCTAAATTTATTTAAATTTCATTTAGGCGCGCACAAATACAAGCTAGCGTACATGAAACACATTTGCACGCTACACTAAAAGTTAAATAAGGTAACAAAAAAGAAACAAGCTAGCTGTCATGAATGTGAGCATTGTGTTTTTTTAAGTAGAAAAAGAATGACTAGGTTATTTTAGGGTTGTATATCTTTAATTGTTACTAGGATTTTATTTGGGTTATTATAGATTGGGTTTTGCTAACAATAACTTTATGCTTGATGTTTAAGCTTTTTGTTAGTTAAAAATATTTTCAAATATGAACTAATTATTTATATAAATATATGATTTAAATACATATAATTAAGGTAAGTGAGTTTTAATAACGTATGTTTTGATATCAAATAAGTTTATACTTGAAAATGTTTTTAATTAACCAAAGCTTATATAACACTCATGCAATTGTTGTTAGCAAAATCCGTATAATTATTAAGTAAAGGTAAACGATTAGAATGAGTAATTAATAAATTAGGATGAGGTTGTATATAATTTCTATCTACCTACCTTATTTATAAAATGAGACACTCTTTTGTGGATAGCCGAGAAAAAAACACATCAACCAATAGTTGAGCACTACTATTTCATCTTTGAAAAATCTTACCAGCATCTCTCCATATCTAGCCTCACTAACTTTATTACTGTACTTTCTTGGCATGTAATTTTTTGACATGCATAATGTTCAACTCTATAATGTTGTAGCTGCAGTAGATTTTTTGTTTGGTGGTGGTTGTATATGTACTTGGTGTTTTTTGGTTGCTACTAATAAAGGACTCTCTATCTCACTTTTTACGATCAACGAGACATCATGGCCCGTGCGATGCACGGGCTTTGTTCACCATGATTAAACCGGGTAAAAAGTGTTCGGATTATGTTGACACGTTGATTTCTTTTGTATACACTCTTAATCTTTACGCATCAGGTGTACCATCAATTCGTTGATGAACGATTTCCAGTCTTCGATGAACGATCTCCAATATTCGAATTCCAATCTTCGATGCACGTGCTTTGTTCACCAGAAATACTTAAAACTATTTCAAAAAAACCATAAACATTTAGATCGAATTATATAAATTTTGTGTTCTTTGGAAACTTCTAATTAACTGGTCATTACTTTTTATTGTCAAATGTATTAGTCATTCGTGGATAGGTTTATGTATTTTTTTGCAAGCAATTGAAAGGAAACAAAACATCAAATAATGAAGACTTTCTAGTGCAATTAGTATACCCATTTTATGAGCGAAACTTAATTCTTTTGCAAGTCATCAACATATTCACACTGTCGTTTTGAGTAAATAGAAGGACACATGTTATATACAAATAATCATGCTACACTTTTTAAGGCGAAAGTTACTACTTTTTGGTAAAAGTTATATAAAAAATGACCATATTATCTCATAAATCGGGTTTATGTCAACAGCTTTACTTCTTCATTTGGCCCGCTCTTTTTTTGTTAATGGCCATGGCTAATTTATATCACAAATTGTTCTTATTGAGTTTGCTAAATTTTGATAAACAGAGAGAAAGGAAATGATTATTATTATTTACTTAAAATGAAATGATGGTACAAGTGAAGTATTTATACAGGAAAGGAAAAAAATACAATGCTAACTAACTTTGACTACAGTTGACTATACTATTATACAAGTTACATATTGCTACATTTGTAAAGACATTTAGAGTGAACCAACTGGGCTAGCTCAGTTGGCCACCTGGGTTCCTTCTGGAGCTTGGGGGGGAGTTTGCCCAGGGTTCGAGTCTCGCAAGGGACAATGAAAATCTTGGGTTTCTTCCTAGTGCGATGCATCGGCTCTAGGAAGTTGTAGACGAAGGGGCTCCTAGAGAGTGTGGTCTAGGCTGCTGTAGATGAAGGGGCGCCTAGAATGGTCGGGTCCGGGACCCGTGCCAATTCGAGACAGTGATGCCGTTCTAAAAAAAAGACATTTAGAGTGATGAAGATAGTTTGTGGATAATACTGAATTGCTAACTTTGAGCTTGCTTGTATCTCCATTACCCCCCCCCCCCCCCCTGCAAGTTGGCAGTGTGTAAGGGTCACAAATGCCAAACTTGGAAATACAATTATGAAATGGAGATCTGCTGAGACCTTTGGTGAGAGCATCAGCAACTTGGCCTTTAGAGGGAATGAAAGTAGGTGAAATAGTCTCATTCTTGATCTTATCTCTGACAAAGTGACAATCAATTTCTATATTTTTGGTCCTTGCATGTTGAATGGGGTTTGATGCCAGAGCAATGGAGGATTGGTTGTCACAGTAGATGGAAACCGGTTTGGTGCGTGGTATCTCTGTAGGTCTTGTAAGAGGCCGAGAATCCAAGTTATTTCACATGTACAGCCTCGCCAAGGCTCAGATTCAGCTTCACTGAGGATCTAGAGACAACTGTTTGTTTCTTTGATTGCCAGGATATAAGACTTGAACCAAGAAAGATACAGAAACTTGTGGTAGATCTCCTTGTTGTAGGACAACTAGCCCACTACTATCACAGAGGCCTTGAGTTGAAAGGAGTTGTTTGAAGGAATTAGAGACCTTGTCCTGACACATCTTGATATATCTTAAAACTTTGATAAGAGCTTTCCAGTGGGGAGTTCTTGGACCTGTGGATGATTGACCTGAGAGCATGAGCTGCAAAGGAGAGGTCAGGTCTGGTGATGGTAAGATAAAGAAGCTTGCCTACAATAGCTCTGTATAGGCTTGGATCTGAGAGTGGTTCTCCATCAGTGTCATTAAGTTTGATAAGGGGATCAACTGGGGTATGTGAAGGTTTAAGATCCAACACATCTGCACTGTGAAGAAGTTCAAGGGCATACTTCCTTTGAGACATGGTGATACATTGTTTGTTTCTCAGAAATTCAATCCCCAAGTAGTAATTGAGATGTCCCAAATCTTTGATACTGAATTTGATGTCCAGTTGGTGTTTGAAATGTTGAATGAGGGAAAGATTGTTTCCTGTTAAGAGGATATCATCAACATAAATGACCAAGGCCAGAAAGTCTGCCCCTTTCTTGTAGGTGAGTAAAGAGGTGTCGATAGCTTTGGATAAAACCATGATCAGTAAGAAAGGTGGTGAGTTTGGTAAACCATTGCCTATTGGCCTGTTTCAAACCATAGAGAGATTTCTGTAGCTTGCAGACTGGATTGGGGATAGATGACTTGGGTTTGTAACCTTGAGGGAGTTCCATATATACTTCTTCATGAAGATCCCCATGTAAAAATGCATTGTTGATGTCCAATTGTGCCACATGCCAATTGTGATGAATGGCAGATACCAACAAGGTCCTAAATGTGACCATCTTGGCTACAGGAGCAAAGGTCTCAGTGTAGTCAGTCCCTTCCTTTTGTGTGTAACCTTTGGCCACCAATCTGGCCTTATATCTTTCCACAGTGCCATCTGAATGAAGTATTATTTTGAAGACCCATTTACAGCCTATGGCATTCTTCCCTGCTGGTAATGTGGTGACTGTCCAGGTGTGATTGGTTTCTAAAGCTAGGAGTTCCTTATTCATTGCATCTCTCCATCTTGGATCCTTGGTCAGCCGGGTGAAGGTGTGAGGTTCCAATGATTTGTTGACTGTGTTAATGAAGTGTCTGTGTTTGGCTGAGTGAATGTTAAGATAGTTGATGTATTTTGAATGATGATATTTGATGGAAGAGTGGATGGTATGTTTGGGTTTTGGTAATTGGACATGAAAATCATGAAGTTTGGTAGGAAGATGAGATTGTCTGTTTGATTTCCTAAGTGGAGGTGGGGGAGAGGGAATTGGTGATGGAATAGATGATGTGGGTGGAGGTTTATGAAGGTGAGAGATGGAAGTAGTTGAAGGAGTAGATTGTGAGAAGGTAGAAGTGTTTGGGATAGGATCAGTACATGGTGTGGATGGTGTAGATGTGTGTATTGTTGGTGTTGGTGTAGAAGATGATGGTGAAGAAGATGATGGTGTAGGAGATGGTTGGGTAATGGGTTCTGATGTGTGAGTGGTGATGAAATCAGAGGGTGTGGAGGTGGGTGTTGTTTGTGGTGATGTGGAAGAAGGTTTGTTAGCAAAAGGGAAAATGGTCTCATGGAATCTAACATGTCTGCTGACAAAGACTTTGTGGGTGCTTGTATCATAAAGGATATAACCTTTTTGTGTGGTTGGGTAGCCTAGAAAGACACAAGGTATTGCTCTTGGTTCAAATTTGTCTGATGGGTGTTGGTGTGCAAGTGCTTGGCATCCAATGACTCTCAGATGGGTGAGGTTGGGAGGTGTTTGATATAGCAGCTCATAGGGACTTTTATCATTTAAAGGTTTACATGGTAATCTATTGATGAGATATGTGGCTGCAAGGAGACAATATCCCCATAAATGAATGGGAAAATTTGCTTGGAATCTCAATGCCCTGGCTACTTCTAACAAATGCTTGTGTTTTCTTTCAACTCTGGAATTTTGTTGTGGGGTGTAAGGGCATGAGGTTTGATGTATAATACCATGGGATTGAAAGAAATCTGAGAGTGATTGATTAAGAAATTCAGATCCATTATCACTTCTTATGGTTTTGAGAGTTATTTTGAAATGATTGAGAACAAAAGCATAAAACATTTTGATATGTGAAGTAGTTTGATGTTTAGATGGTAAAAGATATGTCCATGTTGCTCTGGAATAATCATCCACAATGGTAAGAAAGTATTTGCATTTATTCACAGTTGGATGTCTATAAGGACCCCAAAGGTCTACATGAATCAAATCAAACAAGTTTGTTGCATGAGAGCTGCTACTAGAAAAAGGTAAAGCTTGTTGTTTAGCTAAAGGACAGATATTACAAACATGAGAAGTACAAAGTTTAGAGGTGGAGATGGATTTGATTTGTTGCAGAACTGAGAGAGATGGATGACCAAGCCTTGAGTGCCAAAGAGCCACATTGTTGTTGTTGACTGATAAGATGGTAGATGGGATGACTTTGGGTTCTTGCTTGATGATGTATAGACCATTATAGAGGCTGCCATGAGCAATCCTCTTGTGATGGTTGATTCGATGTGAAACAAACACAATTATCAACGAATATCAAAATAACCGTAAAATTCGACAAATTAACTTTTTAGGAAATAGGTTAACGTGCCGAACCTCACGGGTGTGATAAAAGTGATACCGGGAAGTGATTTCCCCGGGTCGTGTCCCAACGAGGTGTGAAATTGACGGTGTCGTAGAGTTTCGTGATTAAGACTTGAATTGGTTTTACGAATTTTGGATTTGTGATTACGCTAATCTACAAATTAGAGAACGGGAAGGTAAATAAGGCGAGGGAACCCTAAATAACTAAAAATTAACTATTACTAGGCCTAAGGAATGATAAAACGGAGTTACACTAAGTCCTAAGGTACTAAAATGCAAAAACGCAAAAACGGGAAAACGACCCGAGCCATAAACGTCAAGAATTTGCAATTTTAAGGGATACGGGTGTGAAATCAATTTTCCTACGTTCCAAATGACTAAAAATGATTTTAGAAAAAAGCCGGGTATTTTTTTGACTTTTAAAATAATTACTACGAATTAAAAACTATTTTAAACTAATTAAATAATTAAAAATACTAAAACATTTTAGAAAATTGTGAAACTTTTTGTAAAAATACTTGATGATCCAATGGACCTATGAAAAATTAAATGGGAGCCACAACTTATACAAATAAGTCAAGTTAAAATATAAGCAAAGATTAATAAGCTTAAACTAGCAAACGGTCATAAGTAATAGATTTTGCAAGATTAAACCAAGACAAGTCCCAAGGGCGCATGGCATACAGGTACAATACTATCACTCTCCTAGAGTGGGAGGTCTCAGGTTCGAGCCTGCCTCCCCACCCTTTTTGCTATTTATTTTCTTTTTCTTGATTTTCTTTTGGAATTTGAAAATACGACCAAGCTAAAGAATTTTTGTGAAAACTATGCTTTTGAAATTTCCTAAATAAGCTGAAAATTGCTTAATAACAACTGTCTTGGTGAAAATTCATGAATTTCGAATTTGTTTGGGCAGCTTGACTATAAAGACAACCAAGGACTCAACAAGCAAAAATAAGCCTACAAAAGTTGAACTATCCTAATCTAATATACCTAACAAGCTATAAAGGGACTCTAATAAGCAATACTTAAACGTCAAAAAGCTAGAAAATAAAGTGGAATAAGGCTGCTGTTACAGGGGTCTCATTGTTTTGACAGCACACACCCAAACACACCTTAATGCAATCAGTTAAGTTCACAAGATCCAAAATAAGTAGTCCAAGCATTGAATAAGCATAAAGTAATCACAAAAATCTAACACATGAATGAGATAAGCTATAAAATGACTTAAGTAGGCTGCTAAGGTACTTGTTTGGGACAGTACACTTCACGCACTTTTTGGACAGAACATAAGCCCAAGTTGGACAGAACATATAGATTAAACGTAAAAAAATATTTGAAAACGCGCAAAAACGTAAAAAAACGGACGAAAACGTAAAAAAAACGACGAAAACGTAAAAAACGGATGAAAATGGACGAAACATACTATAGTAGCATGATTACATGTGGAAATGTAACGAGTCGACCCGACCCAACCCGACCCAACCCGTTTGACCCATGACCCATTCAACCCATTCTTATAGTATGACCCGTTTGACCCATGACCCATTTGACCCATAAACCATTTGACCCATGACCCAAACCGACCCGACCCGACCCATTTGCCACCTCTAGGTGAAAGGGTTTTTTATGTTTTTGTGTCTGGGAGGTATTGATGAGTGTGCAAATACTCATCATTTTTGTACCGTTTAGAATGCCAAAAACATCTGAAAACACTCAGAAATGCATCAAAATGATAAAAATATCACAAATAAGTGTTTTATGTGTTTTAAATGCAAAAACATCAAAATCTGGTGAAAAACGTATCAAGTTTGCATAATTGGCAGTTTTAGTCCCCTAAGTTTCAAAAATTGTCAAAAATAGTCCATGGTAAATAAAAATAAAGTAAAAATGCCATTTAAGGTCCTAGGGATTCATGAGTTGTCAAAATTGGTCCTTAAAATCAAAAATTGCAAAATTACAACTTAGGTCCCTCAAGTTTAAAAAGTGTCAAATATAGTCCTTGGATGTTTTAAAAATGGAAAATATTCAAAAATTATCCTTGTACTAATCATAAATGGCAGGTTTGGTCCTTATTATAACTTTGGAGAAGTTACAGGTTCAGTCCTTGGAGTTTGGCCGAATTACATTTTTGGTCCTTGGGTTAACTAACTACTAAACCAAACGGACACCCTTGTGTTATTAAATACCCAATCCAAAACACAACCCAAGTCCACTAAACCCTTGGCCCAGTCTTTAGCCCAAACCAATCCAACCCCGTTAGTTATTAACCCCGGTCAAATGGTCAACACCCCGCCAAAACAGCTTCTACTTTTCATCTCCCTCACCCCTCTCTGCAAACCAAAACCAGAGGTGGTTTTCACCACCTTTCCACCTCATTTCCACCTTTCCCAGCTATCTAGACTGTCCCCTACACGTCCACAAACACCCACAGTTGTTTAATCTTCTCTTCCACTCAAAAAGATATTGTGGCGCCAAAAATGCCAAATGTACAGTCGTGATGAATTCAATGGATCCAATGGCTCAAGATAGGTGGGAAAGATTCAGAAGTCGACACAAAGCTCAAAGAGATCAATATAAACGAATGGGGTGCAAAGGAGAAGACTAAGTAGTGTAAATTAGTTTAAGCTTTGTCGTTTTAATTAAATTTAAATTCCCAGTGTAATTTCAAGCTTTAAAGTACTTTATTTAACTTATTTCAGTGTATGTGAATCTCTTTCAGTCCTTAATTTCAAGTCTTAATCTCATTTTCAAGTTTATGCATTTTTGAGCTTAAAATCTCATAATGATCGAATGTTGTTTTTAGTTGTTGTTATGGACTGAGTAGACCCACTTAAGCTCCTATATAGCTTCTAAAAGATTTTACAAACCTTAAAACTCAGTCTAGTACCAAGAAGCAAAAATACCAAAAAATACAAATAAATTAGTGAAAATTCAAAAATCACAGGATAAATGAGCAAGAAGATGAAGCAGTCTGATTATTGGATGGGAATGGGTTAGTGAACCTGTGGAGGTTCTATAGGAAGTATTACTCGGTCCTTGTTCCTGGTTTTCAGCTAAATTCAAATTTGTAAGCCTTTTACTCTAATTTGGCATTTCACTGTTCTAGTGTTAATTAGTTTAAAACTTTGTGTGTTTATGTTTATGAGCTATAGTTAAGTAAAGTTATATAATAAAACAGTAGGATTGTTTTCCTTAATTTGTAGTTGCTAGAAATTTTATTGTAACAGTTTTAATAGCATAATCATCATTCATAAGTTCTATGGTGTTAATGATGTTGTTTTGTGTTTCTTTAGTCTTATTAAAGGATAATATAAGATCTGTAATCAATAGCATGGTCTAAATCAGTGTAGAGCTTTGAAAAATCTCAAAACAGTCTCAATAAGAACTGTTGGTTTTTGCTGATTTAACTGTGTTGAAGGTTGTTTAATGCTTTGTTCTTGGTTGTTCTGTGTCACATTTGGTCTAAAGAACTCAGTACAAGCATAAAATCCAGTCCTTATCTATTAAATAGTCAAAATAACTCTTAATCTCACTTAATTTCATAACTGTTAGGATTTAAGTTGTAAAACTCATCAAGGTAGCTTAAAACTTGTTACTTTAGCTTAATCTCATCTTACTTTAGCTTAACACAACATAATCAGTGATTAGAATCGATCCAAAGTTCATTTTAGTCAACCTATTTGGTTTTTAGAAAAGTCAAAATTTTCAGTTTGGTCATTTTTGAATAAAATAGACTAATTTATATAGGGCTTAATATTAGTATTCAATACTTGAGCTTTTAGGATATTAAAATTTAGTTGCTTATCTTTACACTAGTAATTTTCATATTTTCCAAATAGCTTGTTTAACTGCTTTTTGCTTAGCTTATTTTGAAACCCTTTTCAAATAGGTGCCCTGTGCACAGTTGAGATACCCACTTTCATAAGCTCACAAATAGCTTATTAGTTGGCCTCAGTTAGTGAACCTTGGTTTTTTAGAAAGCTTATCTACCCATTTCTTTAGTTCAAGTTTAATTTTACACTTTGTAGCTTATTTTCTAGGGCTGCTTATAGCTTTTAGTTTGTCCCAATTTTTGTAAACTGCACAACACAGTGGTTTACAAGCTTTTTCATAAGCTCACCACAAGCTCATTAGTGAACCATAGTCTGTGAGCTTGGACTTTTTGGAAAGCCCACCAGCTTAACTTGATCCCTCAGTCTTTATTTTGAGCTTTTAAGCTTATTTACCTAGCTTAATTTGCCTTTAAACATGGCTGCATGCCTGTTTGGTTGAGTAGCTTAGTGTTATAGTGCTTATTTGCTTATTTTAGCTTATCAGTGTACTTATTTGTTCTTTTTAACTTAATATAAGTAGATTGTAGCTTATTGCATCTTATTCTACTTTTGTTTCCAGTTTACAACCTTGTTTGAGCTTATTTCATCAATATAAGCTCATTTTCAAAACTGTTAGCTTATAAGCTTATCAAAACAGCTTATTTTTAGTTTGTAAAATTTTTGTTTTCATTAAAGTAGCTTATAATAAGTAGTTAAGTAGTTTTATAAAATAAAAATCACAAAAACATCATTATAAAATTAGTGATAGCGTTTATTTAATAGATTTTAACTTTTTATATTTTTCTTTTCAGCTTTTTATTAAGCACTTTTCATTTTTATAATTTTCCTAGTATTCTGTCATCATATAGTATTTTTAGAAAAAGTTTCATAATTTTCTCTGTTTATTTAGTATTTATTAAAATTATAAATATTTAATAAGTATTAGATGGTTAATAAAAAAATAAATAAAAAAACATAAAAAATATATTTTCAGTTTTAAAATTAGTTTTATAATATTCTAGATTTTTCTAAGTTAAAATTTTATTTTTCCAGGTTTATTTTATATTTTCTAGTATTTAAGTGTATTTTAAATAGTAATTAATTAATAATAAATAGATAAAAAGTGTAAAAAATATATTTTCAATTTTAAAATAAGTTTTATAATATTTTAGATTTTTCTAAGTCATAATTTTATTTTTTCTAGCTTTATTTCATATTTTATCATATTTTAGGTTATTAATAAATAGTTAAAATAGTTTTTAATTAATAATAATTAAATAAATAGTTGTAAAAATAATTTTAATTTTCCAATAATTTTATTTTATTTTTAGGATTCCAAAAATATCATTTTCATATTTTTAGGCCTTTTATTTCTTAGATCTCACGTTTTGTTTTATACGTTTACGTTTTTAATATACGTACGTATTTACGTTTGTGTTATCTGATTGTTGTGCTTTACAATTCTGTATCCAAATATCATTTCAATCAATCAGTAGAGTAATTATCCATCAAAAACCTTACTGATCACTATCCTTAGTGATTACTCGATATCTGATCGTGTTTAAAACACCATTGAGTCTCCGTGGGACTTAAACGACCTGTGGAAACACTATACTCTCCAGATCTTAATTGCATTTGCTTTCTGAGCTGTTTTAAGTTTATTACGGTTGACCATTCACAAGTGGCTAGCTTGTGTGATATATTTGATTGTTTGGAGGCGAACCAAAATTTGGCGCCGCTGCCGGGGAGGCTTTAGCGTGTGTTAAACCTTTTCAGACCCGTACTTGCACATATACCACCGTTTGTAAACAGTTTTTTTGTAAAGTTATCAAAAATTAAAAAGTTCATTAACACTTTTCCTAAAGTGTTAACCAAAACAACAAAACAATCGTTAAGTTTTCTAGCTTGTATTGTCTTTAAGGTGATTCTTAAAGAGATACGATTTGGTTAAACGAGACGATACCAAAAATATTTTCCAAACTTTTTTAAAACCCTTTGCACAAATCTAAACCTACGTCTTTTCAGTAGTACTTAATAAATACATAAAAATCAACCAACCGCGAAATCAAGGCAGTACACCTACCAACTGGGGGTGTGACCATAATAAGTTCCCGAACTACAGATCAAAACAAAACTTGCCTTTGTGTCCTTGTGATTTGGTGTACCTTTTTCAAAGAAGCCATTTCATTTGTGATTATTGGTTTAAGTTCACTTGTCATTTTGCCTCGCATTTGTTTTGAAAACTGATTTTTATACTTAGTGCATGCGACTGCTCTTCCACTCCACAAGTCCACTTTCTCGAGCTTGCAAATATTCCTCGTAGACGTAGAGGACGCTCGCTTCCTTCACCGCTGATCGAGGAACGCCTACCACCACCACCCCCTGTCGAAATGGCAGAAGACAAGCCGATGAATGAGCTTCTCCAAGCACCCATCGAGGGTTACGGAGATGCCGTTGTTGTCCCAGCCATCGTGGCTGATACTTTTGAGCTCAAAACCGGGTTACCTAATCTTGTAACCCAAAACCAATTCTATGGTTTTGAGCGGGACGACCCTCATGCACACATTCGATGGTTCAACAAAATCGCATCAACCATCAAATACAAAAATGTCCCACATGAAGCTATTAAGCTTCTTCTGTTCCCATTCTCTCTAGAGGGACAAGCCCGGAATTGGCTTGAGAAACAACCCCCTCGTTCCATTGAGACATGGGAAGATCTAGTCACCAAGTTCGTTAACGAATTCTATCCTCCATCCCGAACTACAAGTCTTAAGAATGAGATAATGAAATTTTCTCAAAGATTTGATGAATCATTCGGGGAGGCATGGGATCGTTACAAAGAGTTGCTTCGCAAGTGTCCGCATCATGGTTTTACCGATTTAATGCAAATGGATACTTTCTACAATGGTCTGAACCAGACTAATCAAGACTTTTGAATGCCTCCGGAGGTAATTTCCTCGAGCAAGACAACAAAAGAAGCCTTGCAAATCATTGAAAACAAGTCCTGTGTCCGCCTCTTTCCTAACAAAGACATATCAGTCTCTTTCTAATGCAGGACCTTCTACTTCATCTCATGTGAGTACATCTAGCACCGATGCTAAGATTGACAAACTCACGATGTTGTTCAGCTTTGGTTCTTGCTAACCAAAGAAAGTCACTTTCACACACACACCATCACATGGTGAAGTAAAGAAAGTCGAAGTCTGTGTTACTTGTGGTGGCCCTCATGCATACTACAACTGTACTGCCATCGATGGTAGTCCTTTTGAAACAAATGCTATAGCCGGTACTTTAAATCAGGGAGGTAATCAATACCGTCCTCAAAATGAACCAAGCTACCGTGCTAACACCTATCAGGCACCACCAGGTTTTAATCAAAATCCTAACCGGAATCAGAACCAACCAAGAATGAACCAAGGTTATCAAAACCAAGGTAATTTCTATTCCGGACCAAGTCAAGGTTTCCAACATCAAGGGAACCTTAATCAAAACAATTTCAATCGAGGAAATCAATTTCAGGGAAATATGAATCCTAATCAAGGGAATTTTCAACAAGGCTATAATCAGAACATTCGGCCTCAAAATTTCCCTCCACCTCCTCCAGTATCAACATCTGATGAGCTTTTAAAGCAATTCATGAAGTCTCAAGAGGAGAAAAACAGAGTGTTGATCAGTCAGATCACTGAATTAAATAAGTCTTTAAATGATAAACCCTCGGGCTCAGGAAAACTTCCGAGCAACATGATCGCTAACCCGAGGGAAGATGCTAAGGCGATCACAACAAGAAGTGGTGTTTCATACGATGGACCCGCTATTCCTACTACCTCTTCTTCTTCTCTCCCGAAGGTAGTGGAAAGTGAGCCTGAGGCTACAAAAGACAAGGAACTTCCTACTAATAACGGAGGTACCAACAATGTCCAACCTCGAGTTGTCCAGAAACCCAAGTCTAAGCAAGGAGTTGTTTTTTATTCACCTGACATTCCGGTTGAAAACCAGAAATCCAAATCCTCTATTCCTTACCCATCACGTTTGAATGAACAGAAACTCCACGAAAAAGCTAGTCATCAAATGGACAAATTTTTTCAAATTTTCCAAGAACTACACTTTGACATTAGCTTCGCGGATGCTATCATGTTGATGCCCAAGTTTGCATCAACTCTCAAACACATGTTAAGCAACAAGGAAAAATTGTTTGAGATGGCAAAAACTCCTTTGAACGAGAACTGCCGCAGCTTATCTTGAAGAAACTTCCCGACAAACTAGGAGATCCCGGAAAATTCTCTTACCATGTGTATTTCCAGGAATGGTTGAATGCTTTGCCCTAGCAGATCTTGGTGCAAGCATTAACCTGATGCCTCATTCAGTATGGAAGAAATTTTCTCTTCCGGAACTTACTCCTACATGCATGACTCTCGAGCTTGCAAATCGTTCCATATCTCGTCCTCTTGGCATTGCCGAGGATGTATTCGTGAAAGTAGGAAAGTTCCATTTTCCCGCTGACTTTGTAGTTGTTGATTTCGATGCTGATCCACGGGTTCCTCTAATTGTTGGACGAGGATTCCTTAGGACGGGCCATGCCCTTATCGATGTATTTGAGCATGAAATCACATTACGTGTGGGTGATGAAGCTGTTACCTTTAACCTCGATCAAACTTCGAGGTACTCCTCAAATTATGATGCTGAATCGATTAACCGAATCGATGTGATTGATGTTGCTTCAGAGGAGTACTCTCAAGAGTTTCTTGGTTATTCTCATAATTCTGTGAGTGGGGATCCCACCACATCTTCTCAACCTATCATTTCGATCCTACTTCTCTCACTCCATTTGAGGGAAGTGACTTCATCTTGGAAGAAATTGATGCATACTTGTCTAGTGATTCGATTTCATGGGAAATTGATCACGCCCATTGACATCGAGGGGACATTCTTCTCCTTGAAAAGTTGCTCAATGATGATCCATCATCAATCGGTGATCCAATTCCGATGAGGTTAATCACAAAGAGATTAATCTGGAGGGAGATATTCTTCATGAAAAGTTGTTAAATCAAGACACTTCTCCTCCGCTCCCATCCAATGAACTTCATAACAAGGAAGTCAAATCAGTTGAGAAAACTGAAGAATTTCCTGAGGTTGAACTCAAAGACTTACCACCTCATCTTGAGTATGCATTTCTTGAGAGTGATGATAAATTACCCGTCATTATTGCCCAAGATTTGAGTAAAGATGAAAAGACTGCTCTCATAAAGGTATTGAAGTCACATAAGCAAGCAATTGCTTGGAAACTCTCCGACATTAAGGGTATCAACCCTGAGTTTTGTACTCACAAAATATTGATGGAGGATGACTTCAAACCAAGCTTCAGATCGTGAGGCGAGTAAATCCAAAAATCCATGATGTTATTAAACAAGAGGTTCTCAAACTTCTTGATGCAGGATTGATTTACCCGATCTCAGATAGTCCTTGGTTAGCCCAATTCATCGTGTTCCGAAAAGGGTGGCATAACTGTTGTCACAAATGAAAATAACGAAGTTAATTCCAACTCGGCCGTTACCGGATGGCGTGTTTGCATTGACTATCGTAAGTTGAATGACGCCACCCGTAAAGACCATTTTCCTCTACCCTTCATGGACCAAATGCTTGAGAGATTAGCAGGAAACGAGTACTATTGTTTCCTTGATGGTTTCTCGGGTTATTTTCAGATCCCCATTGATCCAAAGGATCAAGAGAAGACCACATTCACCTGCCCATACGGAGCTTTTGCCTACGTGACGTATGCCTTTTGGCCTATATAATGCTCCCGAACGCTCCAACGATGTATGATGGCCATATTCCACCTACATGACGGGGAAACAATGGAGGTGTTTATGGATGACTTCTCGGTTATTGGGGATTCGTTTCAAACATGTCTCTCCCATTTAGAAAAAATGTTAAAACGGTGTGAAGACACCAATATTTGTCTAAATTGGGAGAAGAGCCACTTTATGGTCAAAGAAGGCATAGTCCTTGGCCATAAGATTTCCAAAAACGGGATTTAGGTTGATAGAGCAAAAATCGATGTTATTGCTAAATTGCCTCATCCTACTACCGTCAAAGGTATTAGGAGTTTTTTAGGTCATGCCGGTTTCTATCGCAGATTCATACAAGACTTTTCTAAAATCGCCCGGCCTATGACCCATCTTCTTGAAAAGGATGCTCCTTTTATCTTCTCACCTGAGTGCATTGAAGCTTTTGGAACACTAAAGAAAAAGCTTACTGAAGCACCCATTCTCGTTCCCGACCGATTTACCTTTTGAGCTCATGTGCGATGCAAGTGATTTTGCTATCGGTGAGTCATAGGGCAACGTAGATCCAAGCATTTTCAGCCTATCCACTACGCAAGTAAAACTATGACTGAAGCTCAAACCCATTACACCACCACAGAAAAAGAATTATTAGCCGTGGTGTATGCATTTGAGAAGTTTCGGCCATACTTAATCTTGACTAAATGCGTAGTGTATACGGATCACTCGACTCTCAAATATCTCTTTGCAAAACAAGATGCAAAGCCGAGATTGCTCCGTTGGGTTCTCCTCTTGCAAGAATTTGATATCATAATACGTGATAAAAAGGAGCAGAACCTCGGATCATCATCCTCACGTCTAGAAAACCCTCACCAAGATGTTTTCGAGAAAAAGGAAATAAATGAAACGTTCCCTCTCGAGACACTCAATGCGGTTTCTTTTCGTGGAAATTCTACTACCCCATGGTTTGCTGACTTTGCAAATTACCATGCGGGTAACTTCATAGTGAAAGGGATGTCGACCCAACAGAAGAACAAATTCTTCAAAGATGTTAAACATTACTTCTGGGACGACCCCTACCTATTCAAAATCTGTGCGGATCAAGTCATCCGACGGTGTGTTTATGGGCAAGAAGCCATGGATATTCTAAAAGCTTGCCATGCTGGACCCACTGGGGGCCATCATAGTCCAAGTTACACCGCCAAAAAGGTGTTTGATTCCGGGTTTTATTGGCCCACAATTTATAAGGATGCTCATGATTTTGTCAAAACTTGTGACGCTTGTCAACGTCATGGAAATATATCACAAAGAAATGAAATGCCGCAAAACGCCATTCAAGTGTGTGAGATCTTTGACATCTAGGGCATTGACTTTATGGGGCCATTTCCATCATCTCGAGGAAACAAATACATACTCGTAGCTGTTGACTATTTGTCAAAATGGGTTGAAGCGAAAGCTTTACCTACTAACGATGCCCGAGTAGTTGTGAAATTTTTGAAATCTCTTTTTGCTAGGCTTGGAACTCCGAGAGCTATAATCAGTGATCGTGGTACACATTTCTGCAATGACCAATTTGATCGTGTCATGCAAAAGTATGGTGTTACCCACCGCCTCTCTATCGCATACCACCCCCAAACAAGTGGAAGCGGTGGAAGTTTCCAACCGTGGTATAAAAGAATTCTTGAAAGGACAAGAGGCAAAATCGTGCATCCCGGTCGGATAAACCGGATGACGACTTTGGGCCTTTCGCATGCCTTATAAAACACCAATCGGGTGTACACCATACAAGCTAGTGTACGGAAAGGCGTGTCATCTGCCGATTGAGCTTGAGCACAAAGCATATTGGGCTTTAAAACATGCAAATTTCGATATTCAGACACCCGGTGATCACAGAAAAGTTCAAATGAATGAACTAAATGAACTCCGTGATCAAGCATACGAGAACTCTTTGATCTATAAACAAAAGATAAAGAAGATTCATGACTCTAAAATTAAGAACCGTGTTTTCAACGTTGGTGATCGAATCCTTCTTTTCAATTCAAGATTGAAGATTTTCTCGGGAAAGCTCAAATCCCGTTTTCTGGTCCATTTACCATCACTAAAGTATTTCCTTATGGTACCATTGAGTTATCTCAACCCGATGGTCCAAATTTTAAAGTGAATGGTCATCGATTGAAGCACTATTTTGGAGAGGACATTCCACCTATGATTGTCCCGGATCTACAAACTTTCCCCATGAACCAATGAATGCGGGGATCGAGTCAAGCTAGCGACTCGGTAATCAAAAACATTAGCACACACCATATGGGTTTTCATCCATATTTCTGACTTCTTTCTATTTTCTACCACCCTAGTGTGGGGGGGTTGCCCCACATGTTGTATATAGATCTTAAAAAAAAAAAAAAAAAAAAATTGTAAATATTAAAAAAGAGAATAATTGTTGTGTTTCTACACTTAGCTAGTAATGTTATCCTTTTACGTTCAAGGATTCGGCATAATAGCCGGGACTTTGAATATTGAGGACAATATTCATTTCTAAGTGTGGGGAAATTCGTGAATTTGATCGTAAATGTACCCTTTTAGTCCCTTTTTCCCCAAAATGGCCAAATTTTAAAAAAAAAATTAGTGGAAGTACTATGTACTAAACACAGCAAATGGTAATCAGTCCACCATGTCTAACCCACATAAGGATTGGCTAATCCAGGAGCAAACGGCTCTTGGTTAAGATTTATCAAATCCGTTTATGGCTTACAATTTGCCTAAAATTGTATGGTAATCAACTCCCCATATCTTTAATTAGTTAAGAGTTGGCTAGTCCGTATAAACGGCTTCGGTAAAGACAAATCAAACTGCTTACGTACTTATGATTTGCTCAAAATCATTTGGTTATCATTGTGCCAAGGTTCTTACTTGAACTGAAACAATTGGCTACTCCAGAAGTAATGGCTTTTGGTAAAGAGATTAAAATCCATTAAGTTTTCATAAAAGATTGCTAGGGACTAGCAATAGTTTAGTGTGGGGGATTGATGAGTGTGCAAATACTCATCATTTTTGTACCGTTTGGAATGCCAAAAACATCTGAAAACACTCAGAAATGCATCAAAATGATAAAAATATCACAAATAAGCGTTTTATGTGTTTTAAATGCAAAAACATCAAAATCTGGTGAAAAACGTATGAAGTTTGCATAATTGGCAGTTTTAGTCCCCCAAGTTTCAAAAATTGTCAAAAATAGTCCCTGGTAAATAAAAATAAAGTAAAAATGTCATTTAAGGTCCTAGGGATTCATGAGTTGTCAAAATTGGTCCTTAAAATCAAAAATTGCAAAATTACAACTTAGGTCCCTCAAGTTTAAAAAGTGTCAAATATAGTCCTTGGATGTTTTAAAAATGGAAAATATTCAAAAATTATCCTTGTACTAATCATAAATGGCAGGTTTGGTCCTTATTATAACTTTGGAGAAATTATGTTCAAGTCCTTGAGTTTGGCGAATTACATTTTTGGTCCTTGGGTTAACTAACTACTAAACCAAACGGACACCCTTGTGTTATTAAATACCCAATCCAAAACACAACCCAAGTCCACTAAACCCTTGGCCCAGTCTTTAGCCCAAACCAATCCAACCAGTTAGTTATTAACCCCGGTCAAATGGTCAACACCCCGCCAAAACAGCTTCTACTTTTCATCTCCCTCACCCCTCTCTCAGAAACCAAAACCAGAGGTGGTTTTCACCACCTTTCCACCTCATTTCCACCTTTCCCAGCTATCTAGACTGTCCCCTACACGTCCACAAACACCCACAGTTGTTTAATCTTCTCTTCCACTCAAAAAGATATTGTGGCGCCAAAAATGCCAAATGTACAGTCGTGATGAATTCAATGGATCCAATGGCTCAAGATAGGTGGGAAAGATTCAGAAGTCGACACAAAGCTCAAAGAGATCAATATAAACGAGTGGGGTGCAAAGGAGAAGACTAAGTAGTGTAAATTAGTTTAAGCTTTGTCGTTTTAATTAAATTTAAATTCCCAGTGTAATTTCAAGCTTTAAAGTACTTTGTTTAACTTATTTCAGTGTATGTGAATCTCTTTCAGTCCTTAATTTCAAGTCTTAATCTCATTTTCAAGTTTATGCATTTTTGAGCTTAAAATCTCATAATGATCGAATGTTGTTTTTAGTTGTTGTTATGGACTGAGTAGACCCACTTAAGCTCCTAGATAGCTTCTAAAAGATTTTAGAAACCTTAAAACTTAGTCTAGTACCAAGAAGCAAAAATACCAAAAAATACAAATAAATTAGTGAAAATTCAAAAATCACAGGATAAATGAGCAAGAAGATGAAGCAGTCTGATTATTGGATGGGAATGGGTTAGTGAACCTGTGGAGGTTCTATAGGAAGTATTACTCGGTCCTTGTTCCCGGTTTCAGCTAAATTCAAATTTGTAAGCCTTTTACTCTAATTTGGCATTTCACTGTTCTAGTGTTAATTAGTTTAAAACTTTGTGTGTTTATGTTTATGAGCTATAGTTAAGTAAAGTTATATAATAAAATAGTAGGATTGTTTTCTTTAATTTGTAGTTGCTAGAAATTTTATTGTAACAGTTTTAATAGCATAATCATCATTCATAAGTTCTATGGTGTTAATGATGTTGTTTTGTGTTTCTTTAGTCTTATTAAAGGATAATATAAGATCTGTAATCAATAGCATGGTCTAAATCAGTGTAGAGCTTTGAAAAATCTCAAAACAGTCTCAATAAGAACTGTTTGGTTTTGCTGATTTAACTGTGTTGAAGGTTGTTTAATGCTTTGTTCTTGGTTGTTCTGTGTCACATTTGGTCTAAAGAACTCAGTACAAGCATAAAATCCAGTCCTTATCTATTAAATAGTCAAAATAACTCTTAATCTCACTTAATTTCATAATCAAGTTAGGATTTAAGTTGTAAAACTCATCAAGGTAGCTTAAAACTTGTTACTTTAGCTTAATCTCATCTTACTTTAGCTTAACACAACATAATCAGTGATTAGAATCGATCCAAAGTTCATTTTAGTCAACCTATTTGGTTTTTAGAAAAGTCAAAATTTTCAGTTTGGTCATTTTTGAATAAAATAGACTAATTTATATAGGGCTTAATATTAGTATTCAATACTTGAGCTTTTAGGATATTAAAATTTAGTTGCTTATCTTTACACTAGTAATTTTCATATTTTCCAAATAGCTTGTTTAACCGCTTTTTTGCTTAGCTTATTTTGAAACCCTTTTCAAATAGGTGCCTCAGTAATGCTTGAGATACCCACTTTCATAAGCTCACAAATAGCTTATTAGTTGGCCTCGCTTAGTGAACCTTGGTTTTTTAGAAAGCTTATCTACCCATTTCTTTAGTTCAAGTTTAATTTTACACTTTGTAGCTTATTTTCTAGGGCTGCTTATAGCTTTTAGTTTGTCCCAATTTTTGTAAACTGCACAACACAGTGGTTTACAAGCTTTTTCATAAGCTCACCACAAGCTCATTAGTGAACCATAGTCTGTGAGCTTGGACTTTTTGGAAAGCCCACCAGCTTAACTTGATCCCTCAGTCTTTATTTTGAGCTTTTAAGCTTATTTACCTAGCTTAATTTGCCTTTAAACATGGCTGCATGCCTGTTTGGTTGAGTAGCTTAGTGTTATAGTGCTTATTTGCTTATTTTAGCTTATCAGTGTACTTATTTGTTCTTTTTAACTTAATATAAGTAGATTGTAGCTTATTGCATCTTATTCTACTTTTGTTTCCAGTATTAACCTTGTTTGAGCTTATTTCATCAATATAAGCTCATTTTCAAAACTGTTAGCTTATAAGCTTATCAAAACAGCTTATTTTTAGTTTGTAAAATTTTTGTTTTCATTAAAGTAGCTTATAATAAGTAGTTAAGTAGTTTTATAAAATAAAAATCACAAAAACATCATTATAAAATTAGTGATAGCGTTTATTTAATAGATTTTAACTTTTTATATTTTTCTTTTCAGCTTTTTATTAAGCACTTTTCATTTTTATAATTTTCCTAGTATTCTGTCGTCATATAGTATTTTTAGAAAAAGTTTCATAATTTTTTCTGTTTATTTAGTATTTATTAAAATTATAAATAGTTAATAAGTATTAGATAATTAATAAAAAAATAAATAAAAAAACATAAAAAATATCTTTTCAGTTTTAAAATTAGTTTGTAATATTCTAGATTTTTCTAAGTTAAAATTTTATTTTTCCATGTTTATTTTATATTTTCTAGTATTTAAGTGTATTTTAAATAGTAATTAATTAATAATAAATAGATAAAAAGTGTAAAAAATATATTTTCAATTTTAAAATAAGTTTTATAATATTTTAGATTTTTCTAAGTCATAATTTTATTTTTTCTAGCTTTATTTCATATTTTATCATATTTTAGGTTATTAATAAATAGTTAAAAATAGTTTTTAATTAATAATAATTAAATAAATAGTTGTAAAAATAATTTTAATTTTCCAATAATTTTATTTTATTTTTATGATTCCAAAAATATCATTTTCATATTTTTAGTCCTTTTATTTCTTAGATCTCACGTTTTGTTTTATACGTTACGTTTTAATATATCGACGTATTTACGTTTGTTAATCTGATTGTTGTGCTTTACAATTCTGTATCCAAATATCATTCCAATCAATCAGTAGAGTAATTATCCATCAAAAACCTTACTGATCACTATCCTTAGTGATTACTCGATATCTGATCGTGTTTAAAACACCATTGAGTCTCCGTGGGACTTAAACGACCTGTGGAAACACTATACTCTCCAGATCTTAATTGCATTTGCTTTCTGAGCTGTTTTAAGTTTATTACGGTTGACCATTCACAAGTGGTTAGCTTGTGTGATATAACTTGATCTTGGAGGCGAACCAGGTATTTTATTTTTGGGCGGGAAACGAAGAAGACAGAGTGGGAATGGGTGTTAACTCTTGAACGGGTTAGCGTTTGGATTGGGTATAGACCGGGTAGGAGTTTTGGACTGGGTTGGATACTTGGGCCTTGGGTTATATTGGGCTTAAGGTGTAATGAGTTTGGATTTTAGGATTAAGTTTGAATCCATTTAGGACTTTAAGGACCAAAGGTGTAATTATGAAAATCCAAGGACCCCGAATGTAAATACTGATAATGTGTTCAAGGGCCAATCTTGACATTCTCCAATAAACCAAGGACTGAATTTGCCAAATTTGAAACTTGAGGGACTAAACGTGACAATTCTTGAATTTTCAGGGGTTAAAACTGCCATTTCCTGATTTAAGCTCGTTTTTGTCCGTTTTCGCACTGTTTTCAATCCTTTTGTACCTGCAAGACATAAAACACACTCCGAGGATGTTTTTAACATATTTTGAGCGTTTTTGGGTGTTTTTTGTTCATTTTTGAGGTTTTGCGCGGGTAAAAATGATGGGTGAATAAGCACTCATCAATGGTCCTGGAAATAACAGGAGAAAGGTGTAAATAGTATGGAGAGTGGGATGTGAGTGCCTAATTTGCTTACTGAAAGTAAATTGTATGAGAATGAGGGTATGTAAAGGACATCATGCAGAGTGATGGCTGAGTTGATATGTTTGATCCTACCTTAGTCACTTGTGTGTTTTGTCCATCAAGTGGTGACATAAATGGGTTGTGAGCATATGTGGATATTGTGCATAGAGGTTAATGATATACAAACATGGTCAGTTGCTCCACTATCAACTACCCAGAGAAATTTTTGGTTAATAAGAACAGATGCAATGAATTTGTACCCCTAACAAGAGTATATGATGCAACAAGTTTGTAGGTTCTAGTTGTGAAAGTAGCTATGAGTTTAGGTATACCTTCTGAGTTCATGTATGTCATACCAGAGAAATCCTTGTTGTTCTGCATCATGAGCATCATCTGGTTTAGTTGATTTTACAACCGTCCATCCCGGCATTCATAGCAGATCGGCTGACCATTTGGTCAGTCGCCCTGAGTTGCAAGTTGCAGTTGATCCTTGTAACACTGAATTGACAGTTTTCTGTGTTGAGTGATCCTGTCTTTGAGCATTGATTGATGGTTTAACCTTGCCATGCAAAGGATGACCAACTAGATATCCTACTAGTTGATAGCATTCTTCTTTGAGATGTCCCTCTTTTCCACAATTCCCACATATAACTCCTTTCTTGAAAGAACTCCTTCTCACAGGATTCTCAGAATTGTTGTAACTCCTCACTGATGAGTCTCTTTGTGTAAAACTTCTTCCTGATCTTGTGTTGTTGTTGTATGAGTTCCTATAGTTGTTGGAATGAGCCGAGAGTGCTGCAGCAGCTTGGAATCACATGAGTGTAGCCTTCTCCTGCTTTTTCTTCTTGCCTTATCATATTGTATGCTTTTGCAACACTTGGCATGGGATTCATTAGCAAGATCTGACCTCTAATGTTGGCATAACATTCATCTAACCCCATCAAAAATTGAATCAATCTTTTTCTTTGATCTCTTTCACCATTCACTTTCCCATTCTCACAAGAACGTGTACAAACACACATGTAAGGGGCTTCTAAAGAGTCATACTCATCCCAAAGACCCTTCAATTTCTGATAATAGATTTCAATAACAGAGTTGTTTTGTTTCAATTGAACCAATTCATTTGTGAGTTGGTATATCCTATGTCCATCCAGTTAACTGTAATGTTCTTGTAATTCATTCCACAAATCTGATGATGTGTTAACAAAACTGAGAGAATTACTTATCCGTGCGAGATGGTATTGAGGATCCGTGATATCACCATGTCGTTTGTCCTTTCCCATAGAGCTCGGTTTCTTGAAGTAGCAGTTGGTTCTTCAAATTCTCTAGTGATGATTTTCATCTTATTTTTAGCATTGAGTGCTATCATCAATGAACGTTTCCAAGATCCATAGTTATCGAGAACCGCTAATTTCTTAGAAATCGAATCAATCTGGATGATCTTGTGGATGTAGATAGAGTGGATGATATGGTGATGTGATATCATCATCTGATGATTGAGTGGATGAAGATGGTGGTGTAGATGAGTGTGTGGTTTGATTATTGTTTGTCATTGTGATTGATAAGTTGTTGAGTTTGTTATGTTGCCGGAGAAATCAGTTATATGATCGGAGATAGCAGTGATGATTCTTGATTGGTTATTGATTGTGGCGGAATAATGGTGGAGTGACGGTTTTTGTGACCAGAGTTTGTTATTGACGATTATTGTGGTGGAGTTTGTTGGATAGTTTGTTAGATGGTCGGAGTTTGTTATTGGCGGTTAGGAGCCACCGGAGGTGGTGGTGGCTCTGATACCATTTTGATAAACAGAGAGAGAAGGGGTAAAATTATTATTATCATTGACTTAAAATGAAATGATAGTACAAGAGAGGTATTTATACAGGAAAGGAAAAAATACAATGCTAACTAACTTTGACTACTGTTGA
Organism: Chrysanthemum makinoi; assembly: GCA_910596185.1. NCBI lineage: Eukaryota > Viridiplantae > Streptophyta > Magnoliopsida > Asterales > Asteraceae > Chrysanthemum > Chrysanthemum makinoi. Next base: position 3,985,652 of record OU343225.1, on the reverse strand, counting down.
CTACACTACTATACAAGTTACATATTGCTACATTTGTAAAGACATTTGGAATGATGAAGATAGTTTGTGGATAAAACTGAATTGATAACTTTGTGCTTGCTTGTATCTCCATTACTAAAACATGTTTTGTTGATTACACTTGGTTAATTATTACACTTGGTTACTCATCTAATTTATTTGTATCTTTCTATTCTGTTCAAGTTGATTACACTTGGTTATTAGAGTTCATATTTCTTGATTGATAATTGTTGATTAATCTTACAATTTATAATGTGGTCCTTATTGTTCACTTAACACGTACTACCTACGTGATATTTTTTTTTCCAAATTACTTGGGCATCATGTTGACAGTAATTTGATTTGAATGCGATGATTGGCTATGCAGATGGCTTCCTTTCATTTTTAAGGTATAATTTAGTGTTATTCGATTAAGTTTTGTTTTGTTTGCATCTTTGGTGATGGTATCTTCACCGGGTGTAATTGATAAGTTGTTGTCGCCAATCACTTTAAGAAAATCAACCCATTAACCTTTAAAAGTGTTTATAATTACTTTCAATACTTTATGTTTATTGGAAATGTGAGTATTATGTGACTCGTGACCAAGACCAAAGCTTTGAGGAGCTCTCCACCCACTAATGGTGATGTTGAATAATAAAGGTGATGAACAATACAAATTAGAAAATCATGTTCTTAAGCATTCACTTAATGCGACTAAATGTTATAGAGCTTAGTAATATAGATTACTTACAAATATGGGAATATAATGGAAGTGCAAAACTTACTTTTTCATAGTTCTTTCTTTTGAATGACAATATCAACCAATTTATTTATGAATGTGTCAATTTTTGGGGTGTTTGAATTATCTTATTTTCCGGTTTGTAAGCTTATTTGAATTTAGAAAAGCTCTTAAGCTCAGGTTTTTTTGGCTTATGTAAAATAAAAAACTCAACTTAATAAGTTTATAATCCAGTAAAATTTGCTTATGAGCTTTTAGAAAATTCACATAAATCCATATTTTCAAAAAATTAGCTTATCCAAACATCCTTCATGTTATGTTTTTATTTCTAAGGCTAAATATGAACTTTTTTAGCTTAAAAGTAAATGGGTCAAAGGAGTTTTGGGTCACAACGGCTAATCAGGTACACGGATTTACCTTGAATAGTGTCTGGTTAATCGGTCTAGAGGTAGCTACTAAGTATGATGCCCAAGGAGCTGACTATCATGGTTTTTTGGCTCTGGTTGATATGAGTCTATGACTTATTCTTAGTATGGGAAAGTTTACTTGATATTTACTTAATTTTAATTATATTTGTAGCATGGTGTCGATGTGAATGCAGTGGATCTTAACGGGTAAACAACATTGCACTGGAGTGCTGTTAGGGGAGCCATTCATGTTGCATATCTTTTGCTTGAAAAAGGTGCTCGGGTCAATGCAAATGGATATATATGGATACCGTGAGTTTGTTTTCGCTTGATACAAGCCAATTGTTTGCAAGTGATATGCGTTCAAGTGTTGGAGTACCGAGATGGATATCTAAATTTTATCTACTACAGAATATTACAATATGAAATCTTCAAATTGATCATTTACAACATATATTGAATCGACTGTTTTATATTACGAGGTTTGTGTTCAGAATAAAACTGGCTCCACCTCATTTTGAGAGATATCATGCTACTTTTAGTTTATCATACAACACTTTAACGAGACATGCAAGTTATTATCACGAAATTTGTAAGATACAAATGCAGCTAATTCATAAATAACTTGCTCTGTAACGTAGTTTATCACTACATTGGCACATTACTTTTGGTTTAATAAAACGATGGTGATGTTGCTTTATAAGTCTCAAATGCCAAAACCATTGAATTTGGTACACACCAAAGCAAGCTTTGTTGGAATTCTAAGTCAAAGAAGGGTTATTTACAGCTTCTAGAAATCACAGCCTTCTAGATGGCTGTCATCAACTATTGGTGTGGCTGCTGGGATCATAATCCATGTGGGACCCATTATCAAGACTTAGTGTTTCATGCCTAACTATGACTATTCAAGACCATGCCTAACTATGACCATTCAGACCAGAAGCTGCTAGGTTTGTTATGGGTATAAATAGGGGTGTTTAGCAAGAGGTTAGATATCACAAACACATACAAAGCAGTATATATACATGTAATAGGTTTTGAGCTATTTTCCTATTATCGATCAAAGAGTCATTTTGGTTATCTGTGTTTATACATTGCATTCTTGAATTGGTATCAGAGCTTGTGAAAAGAAGCTTTGAATACTTACCTGGTGATCCTGAAACATGTCAGATGTTGAAGATGAAGGCAGACCTTTACCGGCGAGGGTGAAGGAGGTCGGGACAACCACCGTAGCATGTCCAATGCTCACATCCACCAACTACACTGTCTGGGCCCTACGAATGAAGGTAGTACTCAGAATTCATAAAACTTGGTCAACAATAGAACCAGGAACAGAAACAAGTGATGAGAAAAACAACTTGGCGATGGGATTATTGCAGCAATCCTCAAACTCGATAATGCAGATTGGTGATGTCGATAGTCCGAAGGTGCTATGGGAATCGATCAAAGCTCGATATGTTGGAGCAGATAGAGTGAAGGAAGCAAGGCTGCAAACTTTGAACTCTGAGTTTGACCGATTGAAGATGCACGAGACCGAGACCATCGATGTCTTCGCCGGAAAACTTGCCTGAATTGCCTCGAAGTCCGCATCACTTGGAGTAACGATTGACGAATCAAAACTTGTGAAGAAACTGTTAAAAGTGGTACCAAAAAAGTTTATTCACCTTGTTGCTTCTCTTGAGCAGGTTCTTGATTTGAAGACAGTTGGTTTTGAAGATGTGGTGGGTCGTTTGAAAGCATATGAGGAACGGATTCGAGGTGAAGACGGTGGAGATGAGCAACGGGTGTTGTTTACTCGTGGTGGTGGTGCGAGCAGGGGTGGCCGGAGCTCCGGTGGAGGCGGCGGTGAAGAGTCCGGTGTTTCTGTTTTTTTGTCGAGAGAAAAAGAGATGAAGGGGAAAGGTAAAATGGGAAATGATTATAACAGGTCAAAGGGTTTTATTAATTCTAATGGATCCGGTTCAAGCAGATCCGGTTCAAAACCCAACAATAAGCCCAAACAAACCAATAATCAACCCAATTTTAATTCCGACTCAAACCGAAACCAGAAAAAAGATCTGTCAAAAATTATTTGATACAGATGTGATAAATCAGGTCATTACGCGTCTAAATTTCCAGACCGACTCCAAAAATTCCAAGAAAGTAATTTTACTTGAGCAAGAAGAAACCGATGAAACTCAGTTTTTACACGAGGCAAGATTTTTAAATGAAAAGAATGTGATACCATCTCGATACAACGCACAAGACAAAGATGTGTGGTATTTGGACAACGGGGCAGTAATCACATGACGGAAATCGATCGTTTTTCTCCGAACTCGACGAAGGAATAACTGGAAAGGTGAAATTCGGTGATAATTCGTGTGTCGAAATTAAAGGGAAAGGATCTATTCGTTTCCAAGGAAAATCGGGGCAACAACGATTGATGACGGAGATTTATTTCATACCGGATTTGAAAAATAATATTTTCGGTCTCGGACAAGCAATGGGGCCGAAGCCGGTGTGATATTCGATGAAAGGTGACTATTTGACGATGCATAATGCCGACATCAGCTATTAATGAAGGTACAAAGAACTCCAAACCGCCTTTATAAAATAAATCTAACAATTGGAGTACCTATTTGCCTTCATTCGAGACTAGGTGAAGACACGTGGCGCTGGCATGCAAGACTTGGGCACATCAATTTCGAGTCAATGAAAAAGATGTCCAAGAATGGTCTAGTCAAAGGGTTACCTCATTTTAACAGTGAGAATCAATTATGTGAATCTTGTCTGGTGGGCAAGCAAACAAGAAAGTCATTTCCATTAATGACGATGTACAAAGCAACACGACCATTGGAACTCGTTCACGGTGATTTATGCGGTCCGATCACACCGTCAACGAAAGGTCAAAATCGGTACATTTTCACACTAATTGATGATTATTCACGATATATGTGGACTTTTCTTTTGAAGGAGAAAAGCGAGGCGTTTTTACACTTCAAGAAATTCAAAGCTTTGGCGGAGAAGGAGCTCGGAAAGTCTTTGAAGATGTTTCGAAGTGATCGAGGAGGATAGTTTACTTCGCTCGAGTTTAATTCCTTTTGTGATATAAATGGAATCAAACGACAGCTTACCGCCCCATATTCACCACAACAAAATGGAATTGTGGAACGAAGAAACCGAACACTCATGGACATGACACGAAGTATCATGAAGGCAATGCATGTTCCAAATTATCTATGGGGAGAAGCTGTAAGACACTCTACAAATTTGATCAACCGCGTTTACACAAGAGTCCTTGGTGATACAACTCCATACGAGAAGTTGTATAAAAAAAAACCGAATTTGGAGAATGTTCGTATCTTTGGGTGTCTAGCATATGTGAAAGTTGAACCAGTGTATCTCAAGAAGTTGGATGCAAGATCAAGACCACTAGTGCATCTTGGTTCCGGACCGGGTACGAAAGCTTATCGGCTTTTTAACCCGGCTACACAAAAAATAATTGTAAGTCGAGACGTTATTTTTAACGAGACCAAATGGTGGGATTGGGATAAAGAAGCAGGTACCGACAATGAAGAACCGGGATCATTCATAGTTCCATGGGACTATCCAGAAGATAAGGCGAGAAACCAAGGAGATATTGTAAGAATCAGATCACGAGATTGAAGACGGAGTGCAGGTTCTAGACAACGAGCAACCAAGTCCGGTCAACAATAACGTGAACAATGTCCAGAACCAAAGGCCCACGAGAACAAGGAGACTTCCAACCCGTACCAAGATTTTGTGCTTAACCTTAATAATCTTGATGAACTTCTCCTAATAACCAATGACAAACCAAGATCGGTTGAAGAGGCGAAAAAAGAACCAGAGTGGGTCAAAGCCATGAATGCAGAGATCAATTCGATCAACAAGAATAACACTTGGATTCTTGTGAACAAGCCTATGAGGGTGAAGGTGATTGGACTCAAATGGGTGTTCAAACTGAATAAAAATGCAGACGGCACCATCATCAAATACAAGGAAAGGTTGGTTGCTAAAGGGTACGTGCAACAACCTGGTATTAATTTTCAAGAAGTATTTGCACCGGTAGCTCGAATCGAAACCATCCGGTTTCTCATTGCCTTAGCCACAACAAACGGGTGGGAGCTTCACCACTTAGATGTCAAAACGGCTTTCTTACACGGAGAATTGAAGGAAACCGTTTATGTGCCACAACCGGAAGGCTATATAAGGAAGCGCAACGAGCATAAAGTGTATCGCCTTAACAAAGCACTTTATGGTCTAAGACAAGCACCTCGAGCATGGAACACGAAGCTTGATGGAATTTTGAAGGGGTTGAAATTTCACAAGTGCTTGAAAGAACCATCGGTGTACCAGAAAAGAGAAGGAACTAACTTGCTAATTTTAGCAATTTATGTTGATGATTGTTTGTCACAGGTACAAATTTGAACATGATCAAAAGGTTCAAATTCGAGATGTCCAAGAACTTCGAGATGTCAGATCTTGGAAGATTGACTTACTACCTGGGCATTGAAGTCAAGCAAGAAGAATCGGGGATCACGATAAACCAAGAAGCGTATGCTCGACGCATTCTGAAGGAAGCTGGTTTACAAGATTGCAATCCAACTCACATTCCCATGGACCCGGGAACCAAATTGTCAAAGGCCGAAGATGAACCCGAAATCGACCCTACACAATATCGAAAGGTGGTAGGATGCCTTAGATATCTCTTGCAAACAAGACCCGATATGGCATACTCGGTTGGAGTTATTAGCTGATACATGCAAAGTCCAAGAGAATCACATGGTCGCGCAATTAAACGATTCGAGGTACTTTACGGGGAACAACGGGATACGGAATTAAGTACGAGAGGATGGGTCAAACAAATCATTGGTTTTAGTGATAGTAGTCACAATGTTGATCCGATATGACTCCGGCAAGAAGCACAACCGGGTCACAAGATTTTCTACTATGGGTTATCTCCGATAACCTGGTGTTCGCAAAAGCAAGATACCGTTGCTTTATCATCTTGTGAGCGTGAGTTCATGGCGCTACCGCAAGTACGTGCTTGTCAAGCAATATGGCTTAGTTTGCTTGGAGAAATTATGAACAAGAGCAGAAGGTGGTTCTTAGGGTTGATAACAAGTCTGCTATCGAACTAACGAAGAATCCCGTTTTTCACGGAAGGAGTAAACACATTCACACGAGGTTTCATTTCATTCGCAATTGTGTTGAAAACGAACAGGTGGAAGTGGAGTACATTCCCGGTGAGAAACAGAAGGCGGACATTCTCACGAAACCATTGGCACAAACCAAGTTCAAGGAAATGCGGAGCTTGATTGGAATCAAAGACATCTCCAGAAGGACTTAGAGATTCGGGGGTGATTGTTGGAATTCTAAGTCAAAGAAGGGTTATTTGACTTCTAGAAATCACAGCCTTCTAGATGGCTGTCATCAAATATTGGTGTGGCTGCTGGGATCATATTCCATGTGGGACCCATTATCAAGACTTAGTGTTTCATGCCTAACTATGACTATTCAAGACCATGCCTAACTATGACCATTCAGACCAGAAGCTGCTAGGTTTGTTATGGGTATAAATAGGGGTGTTTAGCAAGAGGTTAGATATCACAAACACATACAAAGCAGTGTATATACATGTAATAGGTTTTGAGCTATTTTCCTATTATCAATCAAAGAGTCATTTTGGTTATCTGTGTTTATACATTGCATTCTTGAAGCTTTGCATACGTGTATGTAATATGATTTTTCACATTTCGCTTATTGGATTTTAAAAGTCGACTTCTTAAATCCGAATGTCAATTTACATGGATAATGTCTAGCAGTTACTACAAATGGCATAGGTAGTACTTAATAGTGATTGGATTGCCACAACCGTTAGAAAAGAAATTGGCTTACAAAAATCTCTGGTGGTTAAAGAGTTGAAACTCACGCAAGTGTAAATTGTTATGTGTTTTCATGGATATGAAATTTAGAAATATGGATATACACTTTTAACGAAATAAGATTAACATTTAGATTAACAAAATTTCTAAGTCTGATAACTATTGTAGGGATAGTTTTATATTTTTTTTGAGAAAATTACCAAAAAAGGCCAAATATTCAAGGTTGGTTCATTTTCTAAACATTTTTATCATCTTTTTCCCATTTAGGCCACGCTCAACCGTTCGACTCCACCCAAATTTTCACACGTGTCATTCCTTTGACTGCTCAATTGCTCGACTTATTGCGTTAATCTTTCGCCATCCAATTTTGACACTTGTCATTCTTTTGTACTTTTTCAGAAAAAAAAAGTACAAAGGATGAATGCACCAAATTTGGTGGAGCGAAATGCTATTAATAAAAAAGGAAATAATGATAAAAGTGTTTAGAAAATGAAACAAACTTTGATATTTGGCCTCTTTTGAATCATGTTCTTAAAGTGTTGAGTAGCTTATCCAAATTGCTTTTAAGTTATTGTTCTGAGGATGAATCTGGAGTTAACAAACAAGATCACAAGGCCCTTCATCATATTATTGGCAATCTGAATGTGTGTATGTCCCAAAAAAATCCAATAAGCGGATGTTGCACAAATTGATCAAGAATAGAACAATCATCATGTTGCTAAGAGTATTGAGCAACCACCGGGTGATTCCACGAGGGACAACAATCTACCAAAAGATCATAACATGATTTAGGTATTTTGTAATAAAACAAGTTCATCAAAATGAAAAATTAGAATAAGTGCTTATGCAACTAGATGTTCTCTTTCGATTATTTTGCTATTTGTTCATTAGATATATATTTCATTTCTATGCACTTTCTATTTCCAATTGCATATATTAACGTGTTTCTTTCTAACGGTCAACGTTATACACAAGTTATTATTTTTGTTTTTGACATCTCTTTAAAATACATGTGAATTTCACGGGTCTTTTAACTAGCTTTAGTTGTGAGTTTATTTGTAAGGGTTTTTCTAACATGTGTCCCGGAGGCACATATTAAGCACACCATAAGGACGGCGAGACCCACGAAAAAGGACGTTCGGACCCACAAAAAATACATTTTTCAAATAAAATATGTAGGTTCAGACGTCCTTTTTCGTGAGTACCGCCGTACTTTTGATGTGCTTGGGGCACATGTTAGAAAAACACTTTTTGTAAAGATAGCATTATATTTGAGTTTATTGATAAAGGTGCATTAAGGAAATGTATTTAAGTCATGCAACTATAAAACTCTTAAAAGCTTTAAAATGAGGCTCGGGATGAATTGAGTTTATGCCATTAATACTCACATTTATGCACGAAACCTTTTACAATTTTTCTTAAAACTCAAAGTAATCCAAATATTTCAATGTAATCTCACACGAATTTTATAGTGTGAGACTGTGAGCAAGACATTTTTAATGAGCACAAAATGCAAAATCTAAAAATAAGTTAAAAAAAATTGAGCCTCAAGAGATATCAATAAAGTAAAAAGCTAAAAATTGCGCAGATAACAAATTTAGCATTCTCGAATAACAAAGGTTAGAGGTTAAAATTTGAAAATAAAAAATAATACAGTATTCAAACATCAAGTAAATTACATGGAGTCCTTTAAACCTTTCAATTACTTTAAAAGAGAAATATGTATACCCACACACTTTTTGTGAAACTACAAAGCAACTAACAATAGACCTTAAATGCTTAAAATATGGATATTGTTGAGAAAAGTAGTTGAAATACGATGGTTAAGACATGATTGAATGATTGTTTTTTGGGTAAAGAGTTTCCCCGGTAAATATATTACTCCAAAAAACATTTAAATACAAAGGATATGAGTAAAGTCTTATATCTCAGCCCGTTACATAGGCGGTAAAGCTAACATAACAAGACACTTCCCATTCTTAAAACAGTAAAACAGCCACTACTCACTAGATTACATTTGACACAAAACCAAGCATAACCTAACGTCTAGATTGCTTACTACCACGACCTTGGAGCTTGATATCATACATGTCAGAAAAAGCATCCAATTGCCCTGGTAAACCACAGACCTGATCCGCATAATCATCATAATAATCTTCAAGCTCATGACTGCTGCCATTTGATGCGAGAAATTTAGCCATAGGATTGATTGAATGATTGTTGTTAATGAATGAATTTGAAACTTTAAAGATAGTGAAGGTTGGTGTTGTTTATGGATAGGTAGATGTTTGGTAAAATTCCTAAGTTGGAGAACTGGTATTCCTTACTCAGAGAGTTGTGAAGTGCTTACTTGGAGAATCCATAAATCCTTACTCGGATACTTATGAGATCCTTACTCGGAGATTTAACTTGAGGAAGTATATAACCCCTTAGTTGGAAGGATTATATAAGTGAAATTCTTATTTCCTAACTCAGAAAGGGCGCTCAGAACTTAACTAACCACTTACTCAGAGAACGGTTCTTACTCGGAGGATTTCCTTACTCGGAGAATAAAGTTTGAGGATGTACATAACCCCTTAGTTGGAAGGATTACATACAAGAAGTTCTGATCTCCTAACTCGGAAAGTGCGCTGAGAACTTAAAGGATAACTAACTCGGAGAATGTTCCTTACTCAGTCAGAGATCTTCAAAGTTAAGTAGGAGAAATTAATGCTTACTCGGAGAACTTCAAATCCTTACTCGGAGAGTTATGTATCTTAACTTTAAAAATCACCACAAACCCTTTTTAAACCAAGGGTTTTTTTTTTTTTTTTTTTTTTTTTCTTTTTTTTAATCATCATCAAAACTAACCTAAAACAACTTAAACAACTATTAAGTAACAAACTAACAGTTTTAAAACGTTTTTTGATTCGTAAAAAATTCTTACTCAAAGAAGGTATTTTAAAGCTATCAAAACGATTTGAACTTTATTAAAACACAAGCTAATCTATCTTTGGCGATTGATACTACTTGTTAGGTCACCATTCTATAACATAACAACATAAATCTTAGAGGGGGAAAGTAAGTGATGAGTGTCTAAATACTCATCATTTTTGTACAATCTAAACTGCAAAATCATTTGAAAACACTCAGAAACACATCAAAATGATCAAAATATCACAAATCAGTATTTTATGTGTTTCAAATGCAAAAATATCAAAATCAGATGAAAAATGATTCAAGTTTGCAAAATTGGCAGTTTTAGTCCCCCAAGTTTTAAAAGTTGTCAAATCTAGTCCCTGGAATTCAAAAATGTGGAATTTTATCATTCAAGGTCCCTGAAATATTCTAAATTGTAAAAAAATGATCCTTGAATGATTCTTTGGTCAATTGGCAAGAAAAGTCCCTAAACTTTGAAAATTTGCAAAAATGGTCCTTGGATTTCTAAAAATGGGATTTAATGCAAAAAGGGTCCTTGCACTATCAATGTTTGTCATTTTTGGTCCTTGTTATAAGTTTGGAAAGTTGGCATTTTCAGTCCCCATGTTTGGATAATTTGCATTTTTTGTCCTCGAAAGCTAGCTAAACCAAACGGACACCTTATCATATATCAAGCCCAAATCCACCTTGGCCCAAAACCAACCCACCCCGTTTAATATTAACCCAAGACCCGGTCAACAAAAGTCAAAAATGACTTCTGTAGCCTAAAACCCGGGGTTCTTAGCTCTCCTCACCATCATTTGAATCAAAACCAGTCATGGTTTCCCACCTTTTTCTCAACCCCCCCCCCCCCACCTTGTCCCCTCCACCTCCACTAACACCCAAACTCTCTTAATTGACTCAACCCACTCCATTTAAAGCTCAAACCTGCTAATAAGAAAATTGGCGCCAAAAATACAAGTGGACGGTTTTGATGCATTTCAATGATCCAATGGCTCAGATATGGTGGGAAAGATTCAGAGGTCAAGATTGAGTGATAAAAGTCTATAAAGGAAAGAGAAGAAGCAATGTATCACAATCTCTAAGATAATTTTTAAGTTTCATTGTCGTTTTTAGCTTATTTTCAGTGTATGATTTAGTCTTCAAACTCTGTATTTCAAGTTTTTATGTTATAAGAAAGCTTTTGTGAAACATCAATCTCAATATCAAGTTCCAATTCAGTTTATGCAATTTTTCCTTCAAAAATCTCACATGCTTCAAATATTGTTTTTAGTTGTTTGTATGGACTGAAATAGCTCATGTAAGCTCCCAAGAAGCTTATTCAAGCTTTTAGAGACCCTAAAATTCAAGTTTAGAAGTTAAACAGAAAAATCACAAAAATACCAATTAAATAGTTTAAAAATCAAAAATCAGTTGGAAATGGTGTACACAGCTGGAGCAGGGTAAATCATGGATGGCCTTGGGTTAGAAGCTTAGTGGTAAGCTAATAGGGGTGTTCATTGGTCCTTGATCTCAGTTTGCAGTTGGATACCCATTTGTAAGCTTTTTGACCAATTTGGCATTTCACTGTTGTAATTGTTCATTAGCTTTAATTTCTGTTTCTTATTGTTTATTAGATATAGTTAAGTGTGTTTAAGCCATAAAATCAGTTGGTTGTTCTTTTTACTTTGCATTTTATAAAAAGTTAGTTTTGACAGTTAAAACTGCATCTTGGTCAATTCTTAGTTTGATGTTGTTATGGTTATTGTTTAAGGGTTCATTAGTCCTATAAAGTGATATCATAAGGGTTTGAATCAGTTTCATGGACTTGATCTGTGATTTGCTTTGAAAATCTTCCAAACAGGCTTAAAAAGGAGTGTTTGCTTTAGCTTGTTTATCTGTGATCAAGAGTGTTTAAGACAGTACCATTCTTTGTTCTGTGTCACTTTAGTACCTATTATCTCAAACAAGTCAAGAAAACCAGTTCTTATACAAGCAAAAGTCAAAAATCCTTTTGATCATGTCTTATGTGCCCACTGTTGGAATTTCATGATCTATGATCATTGTTTTGTGTTTATAAGTTGTTAATCTTGCTCAATTCAGTCTTAACATACCTTAATATAACATATTCAGTGCATAGAATCAAATCAAAGTTCACTTTGGTCAAACTTTTAGTGCAAACCAAAAAGTCAAATTTCCATCTTGGTCGTTTTTGAATAAAAAAGAAAATTTCACTGTGTGTTTATTAGTGAGATTCAGCTTAAAAGCTCTTAGGATATCAAAGTCTAGTTGCTAAACAAAAATATAAAAATGTTAGTTCACTTCTGTCTAGCTTATTGAGTGCTTATTTTCAAGCTTCTTTTGGTACCAATGCTGAAAAGAGTGCCACTTACACGATTACATAAGCTCAATCAAAAGCTTGCACAGAGCTTATTTATTGTTCAAATCTTGTGATCCTTGGTTCTTTGGAAAGCCAACCTGGTCATCTTTGAGTCCCAAGCTTAAGTTTTCCTTTTCTAGTTTGTTTGCTAGGGCATGATAAGCCCTAACCTTGTCCCATTCTTCAATTCTCGGCTTAAGCTAAGTGCTTATTAGCTTCTTTCTAGCTTATCAGTGTGCTTTTCTTTGTCTTTTAGCTTCATATCAGTAGTTTGTAGCTTATTTCATCTTATTTGAGCTTCTGTTCAGCTTGTGAGCTTGTTCAAGCTTATTTCACCTAATAAGCTCTTAAGCCTACTGTTGTGATTATAAGCTCATCAAACAGCTTATTTGTAGTTTGTAAAATTTTTGTGTTTGTTAAAGTTTCATAAAATCAGTAGTAAAGTAGTTTTCAAAAAGAAAATCCAGAAAAAGATCAATTAAAAATCAGTGATAGTGTTTATTTAATATTTCCTAGCTTTTTGATTTTTCTTTTTAGCTTTTTAATAAGAAAATCTTGTTATTCTATTTTTCTTAGTTTTCTGTCATCATATAGTATTTTTAGAAAAAGTTTCATAATTTTCCTAATCTTTTTAGTATTTATTATAATTTTAAATAGTTAAAAATAGTAATTAATTAGTAATAAATAATTAAAAAGCATAAAAAAATATCTTTTAAGTTTTAAAATTAGTGTTATAATATTTTAGATTTTTCCAAGTTAAAATTTTATTTTTCCAAGTTTATTTTATATTTTCTAGTATTTAAGTGTATTTTAAATAATAATTAATTAGTAATAATTAGATAAAAAGTGTGAAAAATATATTTTTAATTTTAAAATTAGTTTTATAGTATTTTAGATTTTTCTGAATCATAATTTTATTTTTCTAGCCTTATTTTGTATTTTCTTCTATTTTAGAGTATTTATTAAATAGTTAAAATAGTTTTTAATTAATAATAATTAATTAAATAGTGTTAAAAATAATTTTCTTTTTCTAATAATTTTATTTTATTTTTAGGATTCCAAAAATGTCATTTTTATATTTTTAGGTATTTTATTTTTTAGATTTCACTTTTTATTTTGTACGTGTACGTAGTTTTTAAACTCACGTTTACGTTTCTCTTATCTGATTGTTGTGCTTTCCAATTCTGTATTCCATTCCATTCCAATCAATCAGTAGTGTAATATTTCTAATCTAAACCTTTACAGATCACTATCCTTAGTGATCACTCCATCATCTGAATCAGTTTTGACACACCATTGAGTCTCCGTGGGACTAAACGACCCGGGAATTCATTCTATTCTCCAGGACTTCATTGCATTTGTGTTTTAACTGTTTTAAGTCTGTTACGGTTGGCCATTCACAAGTGGCCAGCTTGTGTGATTAGACTTGACGGTTTAGCCAGCAGATCAAATTGGCCCGTGCCGGGGAGCTTTAGCGTGTGTTTAGCCATTTTGGACCATTCTTGCACATATCCCACCATTTGTAAAAAGTTTTTTGTAAAGTTATAAGAAAATCAAAAAGTTCATTAACACTTTTCCTAAAGTGTTAAAAACACCAAAAATATATAAAACAACAAAACAATCGTAGCGTTTTTCTAGCTTGTGTTTACTTTAAGGTGATTCTTAAAGAGATACGATTTGGTTAAACGAGACGATACCAAAAATATTTTCCAAAGTTTTTAAACCCTTTTGCACAAATCATACCTACGTCTTTTGATGGTATTTAATATATTCATAAAAATCAACCACCGCATCAAGCAATGTACCTACTAACGGGTGTGACCATAATAAGTTCCGAACATCGATTTAAAACTTGCCTTTGTGTCCTTGTGATTTGGTGTACCTTTTCAAAGAAGCCATTTCATTTGTGATTATTGGTTAAGTTCACTTGTCGTTTTGCCTCATTTGTTTTAAAAATTGATTTTTATACATAGTGCATGCGCACTCGTTCTTCCACTCTACAAGTCCACTTTCACTTGGAAACATTCCTCGTAGACGTAGGGACGTTCACTCCTTCGGCGTGGTAGAGGCGTCTACCACCACCACCTCTGTCGAAATGGCGAAGACAAACCCATGAATGAGCTTCTCCAAGCACCCCGAGGGTTACGGAGATGCTATTGTCCGCCATCGTGGGCGATACTTTTGAGCTCAAGACGGGTTGCTTAATCTTGTAACCCAAAGCCAATTCTATGGTTTTGGGATGATCCTCATGCACACATTCGATGGTTTAACAAGATTGCATCTACCATCAAGTACAAGAATGTCCCATATGAAGCTATCAAGCTTCTTGTTCCCCATTTTCTCTAGAGGACAAGCCGGGTTGGCTTGAGAACAACCCCTCGTTCTATTGAGACATGGGAAGATCTAGTCACCAAGTTTGTTAACGAGTTCTATCCTCCATCCCGAACCACAAGTCTTAAGAATGAGATAATGAAATTTTCTCGGAGATTTGATGAATCATTCGGGGAGGCATGGGATCGTTACAAAGAGTTAGCTTCGAAGTGTCGCATCATGGTTTTACTGAGTTAATGCAAATGGATACTTTCTACAATGGTCTCAATCAGACTAATCAAGACTCTTTGAATGCCTCGGGAAGTAATTTCTGAGCAAGACCACAAAAGAGGCCTTGCAAATCATTGAGAACAAGTCTCAGTCCGTCCTTTCCGAGCAAGACATATCATCTCTGGACCTTCTTCTTCTTCATCCCCCGTGAGTACATCTAGCACCGATGCTAAGATTGACAAACTCACAGATATTGTTAGAGCTTTGGTTCTTGCTAACCAGAAGAAAGTGACATTCACTCGAGACACCAACATCTTTGAAGTGAAGAAAGTCGAGAGTTGTGTTACTTGTGGTGGTCCTCATGCATACTACAATTGTACGGCCACCGATGGTAGTCCATTTGAAGTAAATGCTCTAGCCGGTAGTTCACAGCAAGGAGGTAATCAATACCGTCCTCAAAATGAACCACACTACCGTGCTAACACTAATCGAGCACCACCGGTTTAACAGAATCATAACATGCAAAACCGGAATCAGAACCAACCAAGAATGAACCAAGGTTATCAAAACCAAGGTAATTTCTATCCGGGACCCAATCAAGGTTTCCAACATCAAGGAACCTTAATCAAAACAATTTCAATCGAGGGAATCAATTTCATGGGAATATGAATCATAATCAAGGGAATTTTGGCTATAATCAAAACATACGGCCTCAAATTGTCCCTCAGGCTCCTCCCGTCATTGTTCCTCCAGGACCATCATCGATGAGTTACTTGAAGCAATTCATGAAGTCCCAAGATGAAATGAGCGGTTGTGGGTCGTCAGTTGCGATCTTAAGAAGTCTTAAAATGATCAACCCTCGGGCTCAGGAAAACTTCCGAGCAACACGATCGCTAACCGAGGCGATGCAAAGCGATCACAACCAGAATTGGTGTTTCATATGATGGACCTGCTATTCCTACTACCTCTTCTTCTTCTTCTCTCCCAAAGGTAGTGGAAAGTGAACCTCCGACACACAATGGACCTACGACTCCAATGCCTCCTCCACCAGTGGCAATGAGTCAAGTTACCAAGGAAACAACGGACAAGGTGCATTATTCAAGCCCACGAAGTACCGCACACGTCCTACCTTCGGTAGTCAACCTCAAGTTGTCCGAAACCCAAGTCTAATCCGGAGTTGTTTTGAACCACCGTAGCTCCCATTGAAAACCAGAAATCCAAATCTTCTATTCCTTACCAATCACGTTTGAATGAGCAAAAGCTCCGTGAAAAAGCTAGTCATCAAATGGACAAATTTTTCCAAATCTTCCAAGAACTACATTTTGACATAAGCTTTGCGGATGCTATCATGCTGATGCCCAAGTTTGCATCAACTCTCAAACACATGTTAAGCAACAAGGAAAAGCTGTTTGAAATGGCTAAAACTCCTCTTAGCGAGGCGCTCTGCAGGTTATCCTGAAAGCTTCCGAAAAGCTTGGAGATCTGAAAATTTCTCTTACCTTGTGTATTTCGGGAATGGTTGAATGCTTTGCCCTAGCAGATCTTGGTGCAAGCATCAACGATGCCTTATTCGATATGGAAGAAACTTTCTCTTCCGGAACTTAATCCTACATGCATGACTCTCGAGCTTGCGGATCGTTCCATATCCCGTCCTCTTGGCATTGCGAGGACGTATTGTGAATAGGAAAGTTCCATTTTCCGGTGACCGTTGGTTGTTGATTTTGATGCCGATCATCGGGTTCCTCTCATTGTTGGTCGAGGATTCACGAGCGGGCGTGCTCTCATTGATATATTTGAGCAAGAAATCACATTGCGTGTTGGTAATGAAGCTGTCACCTTTAACCTTGATCAAACTTCGAGGTACTCTGCAAACTATGATTCTGAGTCGGTTAACCAAATAGATATCATTGATGTTGCTTCTGAAGAGTACTCTCAAGAAGTTCTTGGTTATGATCATAATTCTTTAAGTGATAATCTCACTCATTCATCTCAACCCATCATCGCCAATTCTACTCCTTCTCTCACTCCGTTTGAGGGAAGCGACTTCATCTTAGATGAGATTGAAGCATACTTGGCTAGTGATTCTGTTCCATGGGAAATTGATCACGCTCCAATTGACATTGAGGGAGACATACTTCTTATTGAGAAGTTGCTCAATGATGATCCATCATCAACCCCTCACCCTATTGATTCAATTCCAGATGAGATTAATCTGGGGGGAGACATTCTTCTAAAGAAGTTGTTAAATCAGGACACTTCTCCTCCTCTCCCTCCCGTCGAACTTCATAACAAGGAAATCAAATCAGTTGAGAAGCTGAAGAATTTTAGAGGTCGAGCTTAAGGACTTACCACCTCATCTCGAGTATGCATTTCTTGAGGGTGATGATAAATTACCCGTCATTATTGCTCGAGATTTGAGTAAAGATGAAAAAGCTGCTCTCATAAAAATCTTGAAGTCACACAAGCAAGCAATTGCTTGGAAACTCTCCGACATAAAGGGTACCAACCACGAGTTACGTACTCATAAAATCTGGATGGAGGATGACTTTAAACCAGCAGTTCAACATCAGAGACGAGTGAATCCAAAAATCCATGATGTTATCAAGCGGGGAGGTTATCAAACTTCTTGATGCGAGATTGATTTACTCGATCTCGATAGTCCAGGTGCCCAATTCATTGAGTTCCGAAAAAGGGTGGCATTATTGTTGTCACAAATGAAAATAATGAGTTAATTCCAACTCGTGCAGTTACGGGATGGCGTGTTTGCATTGACTATCGTAGAACAAATGGCGCCACGTAAAGACCATTTTCCTCTACCCTTCATGGACTAGATGCTTGAAAGATTAGCGAGGCGAGTACTATTGTTTCCTTGATGGTTTCTCGGGTTACTTTGATTCCCATTGATCCACGGGATCAAGAAGACCACATTCACATGCCCATACGGAACTTTTGCCTACAAACGTATGCCTTTTGGCTTATGTAATGCTCCTGCGCGTTCACGATGTATGATGGCTATATTCCACGACATGATCGGGGAAACAATGGAGGTGTTTATGGATGACTTCTCGGTCATTGGGTTCTTTTCAAACATGTATCTCCCATTTAGAAAAAATGCTTCAAAGGTGTGAAGACACCAATCTTTGTCTAAATTGGGAGAAGAGTCACTTTATGGTCAAAGAAGGCATAGTCCTTGGCCATAAGATTTCAAAGAAGGATTGAGGTAGATAGAGCAAAAGTCGATGTTATTGCTAAATTACCTCATCCTACCACCGTCAAAGGTATTAGGAGTTTTAGGTCATGCGGTTTCTATCGTAGATTCATACAAGATTTTTCCAAAATCGCCGGCCTATGACCCATCTTCTTGAAAAGGATGCTCCTTTTATCTTTTCACCGCATGCATCAAGCTTTTGAAACATTGAAGAAAAAGCTTCTGAAGCACCCATTCTCGTTGCTCCGGCGGGACTTGCCTTTTGAGCTCATGTGCGATGCAAGTGATTTTGCTATCGGTGGATCCTAGGAAAGCGTAAATAAGCATTTTCACCTATCCATTACGCAAGCAAAACTATGGTGAAGCTCAAACTCATTACACCACCACAGAAAAAGAGCTATTAGTCGTGGTGTATGCATTTGAGAAGTTTCGGCCATACTTAATCTTGACCAAATGTGTAGTGTATACGGATCACTCGGCTCTCAAATATCTCTTTGCAAAACAAGATGCAAGGCCGAGATTGCTTCGTTGGATTCTCCTCCTCCAGGAATTTGATATCATTATACGTGATAAAAAGGAAGAATCTAGTGGCTGATCATCTGTCGAGATTAGAAAACCTCACCAAGATGTTTTCTAGAAAAAGGAAATAAATGAAACATTTCATCTCGAGACACTCAATGCGGTTTCTTTTCGTGGAAATTCTACCACCCCATGGTTTCTGACTCCAGAAAATTACCATGCGGGTAACTTCATTGTGAAAGGATGTCGACCCAGCCGAAGAACAAATTCTTCAAAGATGTTAAACATTATTTCGGGACGACCCTTTCTTATTCAAAAATGTCAAGTCATCCGACGGTGTGTTTATGGACAGGAAGCTATTGACATTTCTCCTTTGCCATCTTTGGACCATTCCATGTCCAGCCATGTTGGTATCGGTCACCATTCCTTGTCCATGTCATCCTTGAACGCTTGTTTATTTCATAAGTTATTTCCAAAGGCTGCCATGCCATTCATTTGTGACTATTCAAAATAGATTTAGCTCCACTTCGTCTCAAACAAGTACCAGAGTTGACTATTCCTTTGAAGCAATTACAAAATCTTGTTGAGTTGGAACTCTCAGAAGAATGTCGGTCGTCATAATGGTTACATTTTGCAATGACCAATTTGAAAGAGTCATGCAAAAGTATGGTGTTACCAGATCTACTCATACCACCCCCAACAAATTGGCGGTGGAAGTTTCAAACCGTGGTATTAAAGAATCCTTGAAAGGACAGTGGCGAAAATCGTGCATCTGGTCGGATAAGCTTGGCGCACTCTGGGTTCCTTACAGCTACAAAACACCCATCGGGTGTACTCATCTGAGCTAGTGCGGAAAGGCATGTCATCTTCCGATTGAGTTAGAGCACAAGGCATACTGGGCCTTAAAACATCAAACTTCGATATCTGGGCAGTGGTGATCATAGAAAACTTCAAATGAATGAATTAAATGAACTTCGTGATCAAGCTTACGAGAACTCTTTAATCTACAAGCAAAAGACAAAGAAAATTCATGACTCCAAAATCAAGAACCGCGTTTTCAACGATGGTGATCGAGTCCTTCTTTTCAACTCTAGATTGAAGATTTTCTCGGAAGCTCAAGTCGTGCGGTCCATTTACCATTTCTAAGGTTTATCCTTATGGCACCATTGAGTTATCTCAACCCGATGGTCCTAATTTTAAAGTGAATGGTCATCGAGTGAAGCATTACTTTGGAGAGGACATTCCCCCTGTGGTTGTCCCGGATCTACAAACATTCCCCATGAACCAATGAATGCGGGGATCGAGTCAAGCTAGTGACTCGGGAATCAAAAATAGCCGCAGCACCATGGGTTTTCACCCATATTTTTGTCTTCTTACCTCTTTCTACCACTAGTGTGGGGAGTTTCCCACTTTTGTATATAAAATCATGTTCTAAAAATCATCTTGCTAAATAATGGCCGTAGTATTTCCCTTTCGTTCAGTTTCGGCATAGCCGTGCTTTGAATATTGAGGGCAATATTCATTTGTAAGTGTGGGGGGGAATTCTCACGAATTTTATCATATATTATCCACCCAATTCCCTTTTTCCCGTTTTGGCCAAAATTTTTTTGGAGTAAGTGTTTTACTTGCTCATTGGTTATCGATCGCCATGTTTGATAAACAAAAGTTGGCTAATCCAGACAGCGGCTCTTGGTAAAGATTTCTCAAATACGTTTATATGGCTTGCAATTTGCCCAAAATTGTATGGTTCTCAACTCACCATATCCTAAAAAGTGAAGAGTTGGCTAGCCCACAGGTTATGGCTGTGGTAAAGGTAGTGGAAAATCCATAATTGTGTCACTTCACCAAAGATAATTACGATAATTTATCTAAGAGTTGGCTAGTCCAGAAGGGTACGGCTTAAAGACACATCAAATCCGTTATATGGTTTATGATTTGCCAATAAATCATATGGTTATCGTTGTACCAAGGTTCTTACTGACCGAAACAATTGGCTACTCGAGAAATGGCTTTTGGTAAAGAGTTTTCAAAACCATTAAGTTTTCAAATCATTGCTAGGGACTAGCAATATCTCGATGTGGGGGATTGATGAGTGTGCTAAATACTCATCATTTTTGTACAATCTAACTGTAAAATCATCACGAAAACACTGAAACACATCAAAATGGTCAAAATATCACAAATCAGTGTTTTATGTGTTTCAAATGCAAAAATATCAAAATCAGATGAAAAATGATTCAAGTTTGCAAAATTGAGTTTAGTCCCCAAGTTTTAAAAGTTGTCAAATCTAGTACCTGGAATTCAAAAATGTGGAATTTTATCATTCAAGGTCCCTGAAATATTCTAAATTGTAAAAAAATGATCCTTGAATGATTCTTTGGTCAATTGGCAAGAAAAGTCCCTAAACTTTGAAAATTTGCAAAAATGGTCCTTGGATTTCTAAAAATGGGATTTAATGCAAAAAGGGTCCTTGCACTATCAATGTTTGTCATTTTTGGTCCTTGTTATAAGTTTGGAAAGTTGGCATTTTCAGTCCCCATGTTTGGATAATTTGCATTTTTTGTCCTCGAAAGCCTAAACCAAGCGGACACCTTATCATATATCAAGCCCAAATCCACCTTGGCCCAAAACCAACCCACCCCGTTTAATATTAACCCAAGACCGTCCAAAAGAAAATGACTTACGCGCCTAAAAACCGGGGTCTTGTAGCTCTCACCATCACTCGAATCACCAAACAGTCATGGTTTCCCACCTTTCTCAACCCCCCCCCTTGTCCCTCCCTCCACTAACACCCAAACTCTCTTAATTGACTCAACCCACTCCATTTAAAGCTCAAACCTGCTAATAAGAAAATTGGCCAAAATACAAGTGGACGGTTTTGATGCATTTCAATGATCCATGGCTCGAATATGGTGGGAAAGATTGCGGAGGTCAAGATTGAGTGATAAAAGTCTATAAAGGAAAAGAAAAGATATATCCAATCTCTAAGATAATTTTTAAGTTTCATTGTCGTTTTAGCTTATTTTCAGTGTATGATTTAGTCTTCAAACTCTGTATTTCAAGTTTTTATGTTATAAGAAAGCTTTTGTGAAACATCAATCTCAATATCAAGTTCCAATTAGGTTTATGCAATTTTCTTCAAAATCTCATATCTTCAAATATTGTTTTTAGTTGTTTGTATGGACTGAAATAGCTCATGTAAGCTCCCAAGAAGCTTATTCAAGCTTTTAGAGACCCTAAAATTCAAGTTTAGAAGTTAAAGAAAAATCACAAAATACCAATTAAATAGTTTAAAATCAAAAATCAGTTGGAAATGGTGTACCAATTGGGCGGGTAAATCATGGATGGCCTGGGTTAGAAGCTTAGTGATAAGCTAATAGGGGTGTTCATTGGTCCTTGATCTCAGTTTGCAGTTGGATACCCATTTGTAAGCTTTTTGACCAATTTGGCATTTCACTGTTGTAATTGTTCATTAGCTTTAATTTACTTTCTTATTGTTTATTAGATATAGTTAAGTGTGTTTAAGCCATAAAATCAGTTGGTTGTTCTTTTTACTTTGCGGTTTATAAAAGTTAGTTTTGTGATTAATGCATCTTGGTCAATTCTTAGTTTGATGTTGTTATGGTTATTGTTTAAGGGTTCATTAGTCCTATAAAGTGATATCATAAGGGTTTGAATCAGTTTCATGGACTTGATCTGTGATTTGCTTTGAAAATCTTCCAAACAGGCTTAAAAAGGAGTGTTTGCTTTAGCTTGTTTATCTGTGATCAAGAGTGTTTAAGACGGTTACCATTCTTTGTTACGTGTCACTTTGTACCTATTATCTCCAAGTCAAGAAAACCAGTTCTTATACAAGCAAAAGTCAAAAATCCTTTTGATCATGTCTTATGTGCCCACTGTTGGAATTTCATGATCTATGATCATTGTTTTGTGTTTATAAGTTGTTAATCTTGCTCAATTCAGTCTTAACATACCTTAATATAACATATTCAGTGCATAGAATCAAATCAAAGTTCACTTTGGTCAAACTTTTAGTGCAAACCAAAAGTCAATTTCCATCTTGGTCGTTTTTGAATAAAAAAGAATTTCCTTTGTGTGTTTATTAGTGGTTCAGCTTAAAAGCTCTTAGGATATCAAAGTCTAGTTGCTAAACAAAAATATAAAAATGTTAGTTCATACGTCTAGCTTATTGAGTGCTTATTTTCAAGCTTCTTTTGGGTACCAATCGAAAAGAGTGCCACATGCACCAGTTACATAAGCTCAATCAAAAGCACGAGCTTATTTATTGTTCAAATCTTGTGATCCTTGGTTCTTTGGAAAGCCAACCTGGTCATCTTTGAGTCCCAAGCTTAATTTTTCCTTTTCTAGTTTGTTTGCTAGGGCATGATAAGCCTAACCTTGTCCCATTTCGTCGATTCTCCTTCAGCTAAGTGCTTATTAGCTTCTTTCTAGCTTTTCAGTGTGCTTTACTTTGTCTTTTAACTTCATTTCAGTAGTTTGTAGCTTATTTCATCTTATTTGAGCTTGTTCACTTGTGAGCTTGTTCAAGCTTATTTCACCTAATAAGCTCTTAAGCCTACTGTTGTGATTATAAGCTCATCAAACAGCTTATTTGTAGTTTGTAAAATTTTTGTGTTTGTTAAAGTTTCATAAAATCAGTAGTAAAGTAGTTTTCAAAAAGAAAATCCAGAAAAAGATCAATTAAAAATCAGTGATAGTGTTTATTTAATATTTCCTAGCTTTTTTGATTTTCT
Source organism: Chrysanthemum makinoi (assembly GCA_910596185.1). Taxonomy (NCBI): domain Eukaryota; kingdom Viridiplantae; phylum Streptophyta; class Magnoliopsida; order Asterales; family Asteraceae; genus Chrysanthemum; species Chrysanthemum makinoi. Next base: position 3,962,324 of record OU343225.1, on the reverse strand, counting down.
TTTTTAGCTTTTTAATAAGAAAATCTTGTTATTCTATTTTTCTTAGTTTTCTGTCATCATATAGTATTTTTAGAAAAGTTTCATAATTTTCCTAATCTTTTTAGTATTTATTATAATTTTAAATAGTTAAAATTAGTAATTAATTAGTAATAAAATAATTAAAAGCATAAAAAATATCTTTTAAGTTTTAAAATTAGTTTTATCATATTTTAGATTTTTCCAAGTTAAAATTTTATTTTTCCAAGTTTATTTTATATTTTCTAGTATTTAAGTATATTTTAAATAATAATTAATTAGTAATAATTAGATAAAAAGTGTGAAAAAATATATTTTTAATTTTAAAATTAGTTTATAGTATTTTTAGATTTTTTATGAATCATAATTTTATTTTTCTAGCCTTATTTTGTATTTTCTTCTATTTTAAGTATTTAATTAAATAGTTAAATTAGTTTTTAATTAATAATAATTAATTAAATAGTGTTAAAAATAATTTTCTTTTCTAATAATTTTATTTTTATTTTTAGGTATTT